>MCJB01048956.1:26100-69815 GCA_002018475.1 Nicotiana obtusifolia
AAAAAAAAAAAAAAAAAAAAAAAAAAAAAAAAAAAAAAAATATATATATATATATATATATATATATATATACATACTTGGTCCGTCTCAATTTATGTAATCGTGTTTGACTGATTTAAGAAATAAAGTAAAATTTTTAAAATTTATGCATGGCTAAAACAAATCATAGAAATTTGTGGCTAGAAATCATCTTTATTAAGAATAAAATTAGATATTTAAAGTTGAGTTATTACTAAAAATAAAAAGATGTCATTCTTTTTGGGACTAACTAAAAAAAAAAGAAAAAAGAAAGTGTCATGTAAGTTTAGGACGGAGAGAGTGATATATTATACTGGACAAGAAATAATCACTTCTACAAAAAATAATAAAGTAACATTATGCTAATTAAATAACAAAAAATACGATCTGTCATTAGCTGGATTAATCACTATTCCCCGTGTTATTCAAAAAAAAAAAAAAAAACAAGATATTAAATAGTACTAAGCCATGTTTAGGTCTTGTAAGATAAGCAAGTTAAATTGTCACGACCCGAAATTCCAACCTTGGAGTCGTGATGGCGCCTAACATTCACTTGCTGGGCAAGCCGACGTTATGAGCACGTAATTTTTGTCCTATGAAAAATACTCCTACAAAATTCACAAAAATAAAATTTTTAATTATTTTTTATTTTTATATAATTTCTAGGAATTTTTTTAATTATTTGTTTGCATTTTAGTTGTATTTTTTGTGCATATTTAATATCTTAAAATCATAAAAAACACCATAAAAAAGTTCAATTCTTCGTCTCATAGCATTTTAGATCTTAATTACATTTAAAATTTAATTACGTTAATTAAATGCAGTTATCAAACAAAATCACCAAAAAAAAAAAAAATAGAATGGTCTTGTTTACATTTTTAGCTTTTAGTTTTGAATTAATAATTTTCTTTCATTAGTGTTAAGTTAATTAATTATTCAAATGATATAAAATAGTAAGTAGGTCAATTTGCAAAATAGGATTAATTTGGAATATTGAGTAAAGTGACTACAATTTGAACTTGAATAATTGTTTGAAGAAATAAGGGAAAAGGGGGCTGTTTTGAGTTTAAAATCAAACTGGGCCAATTCTAAATGACCTAACTTGCCTTAAATCTGCCCCAGTCCATCCCAAAAATCGGTCCACGTCCTCCTTAAATTAAAACGACGTCGTTTTACCCTAGCTAACCCTAGCCCTTCATCTCCCTTAATCTAACGGCCACGAACTCATCACCCAATTCCCTTATATCTGTCCGAAATCACCCCCAAACCCTAAACAAACCCCTCATTCTCTCATCTCTCTAACTCTCTTACCCTAGCCGCCTCCTATCAATCAAGAACACCAGCCGCCGGCGTCACACCAAATGACCCCGATATATCACCATACAATCCCCATCCCCCCTCTTTCCAAATCCCTTACCCGTTTTCTGTAAATCTGTCTCAAATGCTACCTCTAGTAGATCTAAGATTTTGCCAAGGAACCAATCTGTCCTTGTTCGATTTTTGCGGTGATTTCAACTCGCTTTGGTTCATTCCGAAGCCGTCGGACTTTGTTCAACTAGCCGCTGACCAGCCGGGCCTCTCTAAAAATCACCTCTATCAGTTCGTATTCCTTACCGTAGGTACATCCTCACCTTATTCTATCTCATTTTAGTCTTATTTGTCTTAAGAAAAAAATTTTACAAAAAAAAAGAGAAGAAAAAAAGGAACGGTCTGTTAGGTTTAATTAAAATTGCTTATTGAGTGTTGAAATTAGCCTAATTAGATTAGCTTTAGCACATAAGTTAGTTAATTAACCCGTAGATTAACTTCTAGTTTAATACATTTGTATGTTTGGATTTCTTAATTGGTCGCATGATTAGCATTTTAATTGCATGTTAACTAGTTTTAATTGCATGAATTGTTAGTTTAATCAACTTTGGAGTTTAATTAGATGTTGGAACGTGTTGTTTGTTAAAATTGTTTGCTAGGATAAATTGCATCACTGTTTACCTCGTTGGATCTCTGTATTTGCTTGATGACGTTGTTTTGTAAATATTAGAAACTTAATAGATTTAATTGAAATAAAGAAGTTTAGGACAGTCTTTTAGATGTTTCTAGAATAAGAGCAGCTGGAAAAAAGGGACAACTGTCCTAATTTGTCAAAAGATGTTGAAAATGAGATAAATATCTGGAAACAGGACAACTATCCAAAAATTGATTAGGAAAAGATGTCAATTCCCTGATTTTTAGGAGGCTGGTAGAATGCTCTCAGACTCACCTTTATTCTCGCCTGGAATACACTCCCTTCCTATAAAAAAGGGACCACTACATATTCACTAGGGCAGACGAGAATGCTCTGAAAACTCACACACACACACACATTCTTGCATTTTTTCAGAGAATACACATATCTCATTCCTTCTCTCTCACAGAAAGAACTTTTGATTGAAAAATCTGAATTTCAGCTTTGAAAGAAAAAGAAAACAAAAGGATAAAGAAGGCTAGTTTTTGATTTCATTTCAAGGGCTGCATATTGCCGGGGTGTTGAAGTTGATCGAGCTGTTTAGAAGTGTTGATTCTGTAGATTCTGCTATTGTTAGTTGAGTTCTTTTCTCTTATTTTTTGACCTTTATTTGGTCTCGAATCTGCTGTTATCCTGCTGCTACGTATGTGGATTAACCTTTGCTTGCTTTATTATGAATTAAAGAATGAAATTTGAGCTTGGTTTATGTCTTTTGGCACCTAATTTCATGAATCTATTAGGTCTTTTTGTTGAATCTACTTAAGACTTCTTTTTATGATAGATTGAATGTTGATTAATCTGTTTGTAAGTAACAACGAATACACATGTTCGAAAAAAATAAAATTCATGTCTGAATGTGTCATATAGCTAATGTGTTGTTTTTTTTTTTTTTTTTTTATGACACATCAAATTTAATTTGCAAGGATAATCCAATGGCTATTTCCTTGTAATGTTGGCTTTGAGAAAGAAGCATCACACTCTTGGCGATGGTTTCTGCCATCAAGATTAGGACAAAGGGAGGCATAGAATTAGATTCATGTTAAATGTAGTAGTGTAATCCATGTTGTGATTAACCAAATGTGTAATATAATTACTCTACCCTGTATCGATTTCGAGTTATTCTAATTAATTCTTGGTCTGTAATTATTCCATAGTTACTGCATGCTGGGCTTGTTTCAGAGGCCTAGATCCTTGGTTTAAAATTTCAAATGTGAGAAGTTTATTCATGTTTAACTGAATACGGCCCATTAGATTTATCCATATTTTAATCCATGTTTGAATTGGCTAATTAGTAAGAGGACCTTCAAATGATTTAATAGCTCTTCACCAATTGTTTGATGTGAAATTCCCCGACAGTTCAAAGTGATAATTAGACCCTTTGCAGCTATGTCGCTATTTTATATGCTCAGCGGGAAGTTCCAATTAAACCTTTCATATATGTGGCTTCTAATTTAGTATTTATCATGATTTGAATCATTAAGTGAAGAAAAACAAATTGAACATCTTTCCCCGCATAATCATTTCCATACATTTTGGACCTTCCATGTTTAATCTCAAACTTTAGGATTAATTAATTAAACTTACAAATACTCGTAGTTTGCTTTAGGCGCGATTAATAATAAATCATCGTGACTATGGGTATGGCTCCCATGGCATAGTCATGATACACAATCCCAATTCAAGTGCGCGTTTCACGCGACTTGACTATAACTTCAAATGATAAAAATATACGTGTTGTGACTCACATGTGTGTTTCACGTGACGTGATTTTCAATATGTGCAATAAAACAACGAGCGCGCGACATCGCGACTTGTTCAAATAAATTCCATAAATACTAAAAGCGATTAAATAAATAATTAACAGCGGTTAGAAAGTAAAAATGCACAATAGGTTTTAAACATGTAATAAATCAGATAATTGAGCCAATTATTAATAGTTGAGTGACCGGGCTAAAACCACGGAACTCGGGAGTGCCTCACACCTTCTCCCAGGTTAACAGAATTTCTTACGCGGTCTTCTGTGTTCGCGGATCATAAATAGAGTCAATTTCCTTTATTTGGAATTTTAAAATGAACCAGTGACCTGGGACACCATAATAATTATTCGAAGTGGCGACTCTTATTAACTAAATAATCTCATTTCAAATAATATCACTTTAATTGAAAATATTCTCTATCCCTTGGGGGAAAAGAGGTGTGACTGGCGTGAGATAATTAAATAGCTAATTTTAACAGTTAAAATACAATGATGATATACAATGAGAAATAAAAACTTAATCTAGCACAATACTAATATAAGTCACGTGATAATATCTATTCCTAAAAATCCGGAGTCACGAGTACACGAGCAACAAGAAGTCTACAAACAAAGTCTGAAATAATTACAACTGTTTCGAAGGAAATAAACAGTAAAAGTGGAAAAAGGAAGGGGACTTCAAGGTCAGCGAACTCCAGCAGATCTTCCTCAAGTCCCTGAATGCAATGATCCTGTAATAATCCGAATTTTTTTATATATATATTTAATAATTGTGAAATTGGGGAATTACTATTATTTATAGCTATTGGGCCAAATACTAAGTTAGTAGAAGGAAGTATATAAGGCGGTGCATTAAATAAATGGCTAGTGGACTAATTACACATTACAAATTAAAAATTAGAAGTGACCTTGGTTATTATTTAAAAGGTCAATAAGCGGACTATTTTATTTATCCTCTTGTCGGATTTGTCTTAGGAGTTACATATATACTAAGGCTTATATTTTGAGTAGGGAAAGGAAAACAAAATAGGGTTTACAAGAATGGCTCGAGAAATTGCCCGCAACGTGAGTGATATAGCAGCCTAAGGATTTTTCAGCATCGGGTATGAATTAACTTTTGGTTCATTAGCAATATATATAAGTTGCTACAATGTTGTAAAAGAAATATAATGATTCTAACGATGAATCAATGATTGGATGATGAATATGAGACATAATGATTAATCTAGTGATTACGGGGTAAATTATTGGATAATGATATGCGGATTTATACAAGATATATGGATGGTAAAGGCTACTGTTATGAAATTTTGGGATGCAATTTCTGTTGGCACTATTTTAATTAGGAGATATCATGAAACCTAATGATGATGGTAATGATAATGCAATAATGAGATTCTAAAATGGGAAATCATTATTTTTTGATAGCTTACAGTTTTAGTTCTCTAATTTGGAGATAAAAGTACAACCACATGACAGTAAGCAATTGTAGTATTTTTGAACTTTGAGAAAGCCAACTTGATGGCTTCTGAAACCAGCATTGTTTCGGCATTTTTCGTTATTATTAAAATGCCTCGTTTGATATTATTTTGTGTTAATTTTTCTTAATTGAACCGAGGGTTTACTTTGATTATGTCTAATCCTAAATTTTAGAAAATTATCCACCTAAATTAATTAGGATGTGTTATTCAATAAATTGGATAGATTGAGCCTATTGGAGGTCGTTTGAGTGGTGTTTTAGACGTTGCAAGGTTGGAGAAGGTCCCATTAGCGAGGTAAGTGAGACTTTAAGCTTTGATGCTTGCTTTTCCAAAATTCTTTTTTAAAGTATGTTTTATCTGCCTGGTCCATATGTTGGGACGAGCATGCGCTTGGCAGAATTGGCGGTCTTTGACCATCTGCAAATATATATTATTTTGTAAAAAGTTGAAATTATTTAATAAGTGATCTGCGGTGTGGTGTGATGTGGCGTAGCCTCATGTTATGGCGTTGGGGCGTTGGAAATTGTTTCTTCGCTGTCGTAATATATTTGGGGCATTGTGTATGCCGTCGTGGTAGATTTAGGGCATTGTGTATGCCGCCGTGGTAGAGTTGGAGCATTGGGTATGCTGCCGTGGACTTGCTGGGGGTGTTTGGCTAATTTCCTGCACTGATGTTAATGACAAGTCCTTAGTGTAGATTGTGTTGAGATATATATAGTATTGTTGTTGAATAATTATTTGGACCTTATAGAGTAATTATAAGGTGAAAGAATTTCTGTGCATATTATTTCTGTGCTCATTGTGTATTTGTACTTTCTAACACTTGTTCTAGAGGTATTCAGAGTGGCAGGTCGAGGATCTTACTGGGTTATATTTACGTATAACTCACTCCTTACTTGCATATCTATGCAGATACTATTGGTGAAGACGGAGCTAGTAGCTGACGATTTCGATAGAGCTGATTCAGTTATTGAGGTGAGCCGCCATATTGTTCGTGAAGACTGCCAAAAGAGTCTTCATTATTTATTCATATGATGTCTGTTGCAGTTCTCTTAGATGCTCCATGGTCTAGTGTGGGATTTGGGCTAGAATTTCAGTATAATATTTCGAGATATTAACCTTTCTTAATTTAGTTGTCAGATTATTTGGATACTCTTGTGATTAATCAAATGCTGTAAATTAATGGCTAAAGTAAGAAAGTATGGTTCACCTGGTGGGTGGTGTTAGCTCGGTGCCAGTCACATCTAGGGAGTAGTTTGGGACGTGATAGATCCAAGCTGATGCACCTCACGCACCGCAGGAATCAATACCAGTATATGCACAAGAAATGCAGAAGTGTAATATGAATACAACCGACCCAAAGTACTCTGTAAGTGTCGAGCCTAAACACAGAGGTAATGGCGAGGCTATGACAGGACACTTACGTAAATAAACCTGTACGAGTATATATAAAGTAGCAATAATAACAGAGAATAGTAACGTACGAACTGCGAAGGGACATGCAAAAAGGGGGGGAAAATATAATAGCTGCGACAGGTATGAAATCACGAAATAGCCAAGTAAATCATCAACCAATGAAATCAGTTAGACCATCATCAACCAATGAAATCAGTTAGACTAATGATAGGAAAATGGCACGGCATCATCCTTCGTACTTTTACTCTTATTTTTACCATGTAATAATGAATAAATGAGATGAATGGCACGACATCACCCTTCATGCTTTTACTCTCTTCTTCACCACGTAATAATGAATAAATGAGATAAATGGCACGGTATCACCCTGCGTGCTTTTACTCTCTTCCTCACCATGTAATAATGAATAAATGGGATAAATGGCACGGCATCACCCTTCGTGCTTTTACTCTCGTCTTCACCATGTAATAATGAATAAATGAGATAAATGACACGGCATCACCTTCGTGTTTCTACCCTCGTCTCACCATGAAATGATGATAATATGAATTCGAGCAATAAACAATACGGAGAATATATTTAACGTCAACTATGATGTCAAGATACCAAACTTCAACTTCCAAAAATATTCAACAACTATGAAATAGCAATAATTACGAAACGAATAATCAAAGAAGTAATACCTAAGCATGGATATCATAATTAATAATGTAATAAAACACAAAGCAATAAGTTACACCCGCATTCTTTAATCCAATTACAATGTATATGTACTCATCACCTCACATATACGTTGTTCTCACACATAAAACACGCAGCAAATAGACTTACAAGCCTAATCCCTCAATTCAAGGTTAACCATGATACTTACCTCGCTCCGCAATTAAATCAAAGCTCAATGGGGCCTTGCCTCTAGAATTAGCCTCCAAACCAATCAAATCTAACTAATTATAGTTCAAATAATTCAAAATAAACTCTGGGCCTTGCCTCTAGAATTAGCCTCCAAACCAATCAAATCTAACTAATTATAGTTCAAACAATTCAAAATAAACTCTAGGAACTACTCACAAGTGAAAAAGATTCAATCTTTAATGATTTTGAAAAAATCAACAAAAGTCAACCCTAGAGCCGCTTGGTCAAACCTGAGATTCGGACCAAAACTCAATTACCCATTCACCCCCAAGCCCGGTTATGTGATTTGTTTCGAAATCCAAACCCAATTCGAGTCCAAATCTCAATTTTATAAAAAATCTCAATTCTACCCAAATCCCTTTATTTCTACTATGAAAATCCTAGATTAAAGGTTAGAAATCTACGGGTGTTGATGAAAATGGAAGAAAACAAGTTAAATTTGACAAACCTATGAAGTTAGGTGGAAAGTTCACTTTAAAATCACCTCTAGGTCGAGCTCAAACTTGAAAAATGGTGAAAAATGGGATAAATCCTGACTTTTGGAAATTTTAAATCACCAGTGTCAGGTCTCATTGCGCTCGTGAAAAGTCAACAAAAGTCACAAGTGAAAAAGATTCAATCTTTAAAAAGATTCAATCTTTTAAATCACCGGTTATGTGATTTGTTTCGAAATCCAAACCCAATTCGAGGCCTAAATCTCAATTTTATAATAAATCTCAATTCTACCCAAATTCCTTATTTCTACCATGGAAATCCTAGATTAAATGTTAGAAATCTACGGGTGTTGATGAAAATGGAAGAAAACAAGTTAAATTTGACGAACCTATGAAGTTGGGTGGAAATTTCTCTTCAAAATCGCCTCTAGGTCGAGCTCAAACTTGAAAATGGTGAAAAATGGGATAAATCTCAACTTTTGGAAATTTTAAATCACCAGTGTCAGGTCTTCATTGCGCTTGCGATCGCGATCGCGAAGCACTGTGGCCCAATTGGCCTTCGCGTTTGCGAGATGTTCTTCGCATTCGTTTTCGCATAAAACACCCAACAAACCCCCCTTTTAGACCCATTACCCATCGCGTTCGCTTGGTATTGGTCGCATTCGTGAAGGGTGATCCCACCACTACCTCGCGTTCACGACCTCAATCTCACAATCGCATAGAAGAAATCCCACCCTAACCCATGTTACTCTTCGCGATCGCGAAGAACAAAATACCAGATATCAGCAACAGTGAAAAATTAGCAATCCTTCTAAGTCCGAAATGGTCCGTATCCAAAACTCACCCGAGTCCCAGGCTCTAAATCAAATATGCACACAAGTGTAATAACATCATATGAACTCGCTCGCACAATCAAAATACCAAAATAACACATAGAACCAGGAATCAGATATCAAAATGTATGAAATTTTCAAAGAAACTTAAGAACTTTCAAATTTACAACCGGACGTCCGAATCACATCAAATCAACTTTGTATTGCACCAAATTTTGCAGACAAGTCAAAAATAGTGAAATGAATATATACCAAGTTTCAGAACCGAAATCCGAACCCGGTAGCAACAAAGTCAACCTACGGTAAAACTTAGGAATTCTTTAAACCTTCACTAGTTTTCAACAAATCACGTTAAATCAAGTTAGGGACTTCCGAATTCAATTTCGGGCATAAGTCCAAGTCCCAAATCACGATACAGACCCACCGGGACTGGCAAAATACTGATCTGGGTCTATTTGCATAAAATATTGACCGTAGTTAACTCAAATTATTTTCAAGGCTAAAATTCACATTTTCTTCAATTTTTCACATAAAAGTTTTTCGAAAAAAGACACGGACTGCGCAGCAAATCGAAAATGCTAAACGAATCTATTCAAGGTCTCGGAACATAGAAGTGAATGCTAAAACTTAAAATAACCTATCAGATCATCACATTTTCCACCTCTAAAACAAAATGTTCGTCCTCAAACGGACATAGAAAGGTACTAGACTGGTGAAAAGGTATGGGTATCTACTCTGCATGTCGGACTCGAACTCCCTTGTGGCTGCCTGGATCGGCTGACCTCTCCACTGTACTCTAACTGAAGGATAACTCTTAGACCTCAACTTCTGGACCTGCCGTGCTAGAATGGCAACTGGCTCCTCGTCATAAGTCAATTCCCAATTAGACAGAGCTGAAATCTAACACAGGTACGGATCACCGTGATACTTTCGGAGCATAGAGACATGGAACACCGGGTGAACTGCTTATAAGCTAGGTGGCAGTGCAAGCTTATAGGCAACCTTACCAACCCTCTTAAGAATCTCAAAGGGTCTGATATACCGAAGGCTCAACTTGCCCTTCTTGCCGAACTTCATGACACCCTTAATGGGTGAAACCCGAAGCAAAACCCTCTCTCCAACCATGAATGCAACATCACGAACCCTACGATCGGCATAACTCTTCTGCATAGACTAACTGTGCGGAGTCGATCCTGAATCATCTTGACCTTTTCCAAGGCATCTTGAACCAAATCGGTATACAACAACCGAGCCTCCCCCAGCTCAAACCAACCAATTGGCGAACGGCACCGCCTCCAGAATAATGTCACATAGGGATCCATCTGAATACTCGATTGGTAGCTGTTGTTGTAGGCAAACTCCGCAAGAGGCAAGAACTGATCTCAAGAACCCCCAAAATCCATAACGCAGGCGAGAAACATATCCTCCAATATCTCTATCGTGCGCTCAGACTGACCATCTGTCTGGGGTGGAATGTTGTACTCAACTCAGCCCGTATGCCTAACTCATGCTGTACGACCCTCCAGAAGTGCGATGTGAACTGCGTACCCCGATAAAAATAATGGACACCGGCACACCGTGAAGACGAATGATCTCGCGGATATAGAACTCCACCAGCCGCTCAAGAATAGGTAATTGCTACTAGAATGAAATGTACCGACTTGGTCAACCAGTCCACAATGACCCATACTGCGTCGAATTTGTTCAAAGTCCGTGGGAGCCTAACAACAAAATCCATGGTAATATTCTCCCACTTCCACTCGGGAATCTCAAGCTTCTGAAGTTCGCCAAGCCTTTGATGCTCGTACTTTACTTACTAACAATTCAAGCACCGAGCCATATATGCAACTATATCCTTCTTTATTCTTCTCCACCAATAATGCTGCCACAAATCCTGATACATCTTGGCGGCACCTGGATGAATGTAATACCGCGAATCGTGGGCCTCCTCAAGAATCAACTCACGAAGCCCGTCCATATTATGCACACAAATACGACCTTGCATCCGCAACACCTCATCATCTTCGATAATAACCTGCTTGGCACCATCGTGCTGCACTGTTGCGACGCGTATGCAATCACCCTACCATCCTGCATCAGTACTACACCGAGCCCAATATGCAATGCATCACAATACACCGTGTAGGATCCTGAACTTGTGGGCAACACCAACACTGGCATCGTAGTCAAAGCAATCTTGAGCTTCTGAAAGCTCAACTCACACTCATCGGACCACCTGAATGGAGCACCCTTGTGGGTCAATCTAGTCAATGGAACTGCTATGGATGAAAACTCATCCACAAACCGGCGATAATAACCCGTCAAACCCTGGAATTTCTGCATCTCTGTAGCTAAAGTAGGTCTAGGCCAAATTTGAACTGCCTCAATCGTCTTAGGATCCACTTTAATGCCCTTGGCCGATACAACATGCCCCAAAAAAGGCAATTGAGTCCAACCAAAACTTACACTTTGAAAACTTTGCATATGACTGACTATCTCTCCGAGTCTGAAGTACAACCCGAAGATGCTGCTCATGCTCCTCTCGACTGCGGGAGTAGATCAAGATATCATCAATGAATACGATCATAAAAGAATCCAAATAGGGCTTAAATACCCGGTTCATCAAATCCATAAATGTTGTTAGGGCATTTGTCAACCCAAATCAGTGGCGCCAGAAGCAGCAAGTAACTATGTAAATCAAATGACGAGGAGCAACCTTGGGTTATCTCAATGACTTCCTTGGGATTGAAGCTCAGTGTGACTACTCTGGCCTTCTTCTATCACAAGCTATTAGATATCAATGGTATCGGAGTGCGCCTCTTCACGAGGGTGATTGAAGTGCAACGAAATGCCTTAAAGTTGAATATGGTTCTCGAAGGAATATTTTGGTTTTTCTCGTTCCTTCTCTTCGATAAGAATATGGATCTAAATGATACAAATTCCTTTTCATTCTATTGTGCTCAGCGAAAGAACTGCCTAACCATACTTTTTCGGATCCAAACTTTTTTGTTCTTTCTAAGTCTTCTTCTTGCATAGAAGAACGCAACTGTTGCAAAGACAGGATTTTAGTAGTAGGAGACATCCCCTCTAAGTTTTGAGTAGAGGGAACCATTCTGTTTTGGTTCTTCTCCACGGGTGATCCAAGAATTTTCCTATTATTTTTTCAACTAAGATTTCGATATAGAAGGATCTCTTTATTTCTTCACCGCGGGTTCTTGCATCATTTTCTTGAAAAGATATTATATCATCGTGGGAGAGTTTAAAATGAGTAATGTTAACTATTCCATTATTCACACAAACCCTTCGATGACTTATTGGCTGCCTTGCTTGAGGCTAGCGCCCGCTCTCGCTCCAATATACGTGTAGCGGGAAGTACCGATGAAAGTGAACCTTTATTGTGTCGTTTCTCTTTAAACTGATTAGAAGGAAGGCAATAGCTCCTCCTACATACTCATATGTAGATCCTGAACTAAGTTATGATTGCAAACATTATTGAGGTTAGTCTTTTCGGATTACGGGTGACAGGCGAATGCAAAAGTCCGAAAGGTATGAGCAGCTTCCACTCTGCTTGTACTGAATACGGGTAATTCCCCACCATTTACCCAACATTTTAATAGAGCGACAGCCAGCGGTTCTTCCCAAACAAATTAGCACTTTTGCAAAGTTCACCTTCCCGCGGTCAAAACAAGACTTACATATAACAATCGGACCTTACCAGGGACAGGGACCAGACTATAGAGCCTAATTAAAAAGAATTCGGGCTTATTTTTCAATTCACATCTATGAACGAGGATTTCTCTATCTCTTGCTAAATTTGATCGGACTTTGACAGCTTAGGGAAGAATGATGAGTCACTTTGAGACACGTTTTTAGGATGGACGATATGGATTTTTTCGAGATAGTTAATCACCTTTTTAACCGTGAGAGGGTGGATGTAATTCAGCTCGAACGAAGTGAGAGGGAGGTCTTTTAGAACCCGCTGGCTCCAAAATGCGGTGAGGCTCCAGAGGCGCTGCCGCAGGTGTGAGCACGTAATTTTTGCCGTAGCAAATATTCCTACAAAATCTATAAAAAAAAATAAGTAATAACTTCTCTTATTGATTTTGATTTTTGTAGAATATTAGAAATTCTGTTTCTGCATTTAGTTGCATTTTTATGCATATTTAATATTTCAAAATCATGGAAAATACCACAAAAAAATATCAAACTCTTCATTGCATAGCACTTTAAATTTTATTTGCATTTTTAGGATTTAATCACATGCAAATTGCTTAGTTGATAAATAAATAAAAAATGCATTAGCTTTAATCAATTAGTTTAATTAATTAGTTTAAGTGCTAATTAGGTCTTTGTTGCAAAATAAATACAATTGGAAGCAATGTGGCCATGTCTGCAAAAAACTAAAGGAAGAAATAAAGAGGCTAGTTTTGCTAAACAAGGGCTGAAGGCTATTCATTTAAAAAGGCCCAAATGGCTGAAATGGTTTAAGCCCAAAAAGCCCCTTCGCTATCGGTCCAATCCATTTCCTATACTTGGTCTGCTCCGTTAGTGACCAAAACGACACCGTTTTGGTCACGCTCAATCTCAGCCATTGATCGCCCTCTGATCCGACGGTTCGGAACTCGTCTCTAACCCTCCTATATATATGTCTGAAACCCGTCTCTCGCCCTCCCAAAGAAACCCTAGAGACGCCCCTCTTTCTCTCTCTCACATTTGCTCTCACAGCCATTGCCGAGAATCGCCTCATGGCGGCGACCCACCTCTAATCCACCCCAAATCACTACTCCATGGCCTCATTCTTCTCTTTATCCCTAATCTCTAAATCATTCCCTCCAAAAACTCCTACAATTTTGCGGATTTTAAATCTAAGAAGTTGAAAACCCTAAATTCCGCCATTATTGACTCTCGAGGTTTCAGAACGCGACTCGACTCAAAACTCACGTCAATCAATTGTTCTCAACTAGAACAATCGATTGATGTTACTTTCGGTTCGTTTCAAGAGAGTACTCGGACCCATAGGTCGACGAACTACCAAAAGCTTACTTCATTTCGATTAGGTAATATTTGTTCGTTTTTTTTCTTTCTGTCTTCTTCTCCTTCTTCTCTTGTTCTGTTTTTGTTTTGAGGTCGAGTGTCATCGTTTTCATGTTCGAGATTGGCCTGCATTTTCTATTTTTGAGGTCAAATTGAGACTTGCCTTGACCGATAAACAGGTCGTATAGTCTCGAGGCCAGCATCAAGACCTGCCTTGACCGGTAGGCAGGTCCGATAATCTCGAGGCCAGTATCAAGACCTGCCTTGATCGATAGGTAGGTTCGATAATCTCAAGGCCAGCATTTTCTATTTTTGGGGTCAAATCGAGACCTGCCTTAACCGAAAGGCAGGTCCGATAGTCTCGAGGCCAGCATTTTCTGTTATTGAGGTCAAATCGAGACCTGCCTTGACCGGTAGGCAGGTCCAATAGTCTCGAGGCCAGCATTTTCTGTTGTCAAGGTCAAATCGAGACTTGCCTTGACCGGTAGGCAGGTCCGATAGTCTCGAGGCCATCATCGAGACCTGTCTTGATCAATAGGCGGGTCCGGTAGTCTCGAGGCCAAAAGTGCACACTTAGGCGGGTCAGGGGTTATGTTCAAAAGACAAATAAACTTTAGGGGGCTTTAAGAATAAAACTAAAAGAATAGGGCTTAAAAAGAAATCTGTAACTGCCAACAAGGCAGCTGGCATGTTAGTTACAAAATATTCCTTCTGTCAGACCTGGATTTAGCGCTGAAATATTCCTTTTCCTCCACTCTTTGGAACCCAGCCTTCAATATATAAGCATGCTCACATAGCAGAAACACACACAGAGGGATAGACAGAGGGACACACGGAGGAGAACACATAACGGAGAGACACACAAAAGAAGAAGAATGGGAGGAAGAAAACAGAGAGAAAAAGAGATAGAGAGAAAACGAATGGACAAAGAGAATGAACAAAGAGAGCATCTAAAAAGATAAACTTAGAAAAATAAAAGCGAAAAAAAAATTCTGAAAATTCTACTTCATCTTCTGGGGTTAGAAACAACGTTCTAGCTGTGATTTGCTTGGCTCAGTTGCTGGAGTTTGTTGCTGTTCTTTGTTGTTGAAGCTCACTTGTAGATTCTGATTTCTACCTTGTCAATTTCTTTCTATAGATTTCTGCTTCTAGGTACGTAAAGATTTCACCTGTAATCCTTCTTTGAGATCATAAGATGATGAGTATATTTCACGACCATGCCTGCCTTTATGAGATTATAATATCCTCTGCAAGTTTCTATTTGTATTGTTCCGTTAATGAAACTATTTGTTTGAGTTGAAATCTAAGTTGTAACTACTTATTGCTTCGTGTTGGTATTGTTCTGGTAATGGCACTGTCTGTTTTGAGCTAAAACTTAAACTATAATTGCTGGTTGTTCGAAGACTCTATCTGCTACTCCACTGCTCGGTCACTACTGTTTGGTTATGTTTCAATGCTATACTGAGTGAAGGTTACTCAGCCTTTAATCTGGACCTTAGCTCGGTAATTGTCCAGTTAAGAAGTTATGTTTTAAGGGACATCGGTAAAGCTAAAGTCAGTCAGCCCTCGAGCTCGATCACTGGTTGATCGAATTTGAGGATCGAAATAATCTACACAAAGTGTAGGCGGTATGATTTCGATCAGGATCCCATAGTCCTCGAGCTCGATCACCGGTTAATCAAATTTGAGGATTGGAAACCCCATGCAGAATTGTATACGATTTGGCTTCGATTAGGAGCTCATCATCACTTCAGTTGGCCCCCCTAAAGGAATTTGGTAGGGCCCATCGACACCATTAGTTAAACCGAGGCCATCAGATTAAAACCAAAGTCAGCAGATTAATCAAGGCCAGCAGATTAAAACCTAGGCCAGCAGATTAAACCGAGACTAGCAGATCAAACCGAGACCAACATATGCTTTGAAGGCCTCACGTGTAGCCTGGACAGGCTCACTCTCGGTCAGCCCCAACATAATAAAAATGAACCTAAGTTTAGAATATAATCCTTCCAATTTGATTTAGCAAATGAATATGCCAAGAATACCAAGGTTGACCCTACAAAGAATTTTCGCAATTTCTGGGCTTATAGTGAATTACCCAGCTAATTAGAAAAAATGTAGTTCTCAAATGTTGTACTTTGCTTAGGTGCGTTTTAATAAATCATCATGACTGTGGGTACGACTCCCGTGGCATAATCATGATACGTAAACTCAAATACGAGTGCGCAACACTACGACTTGTGTAAATAAGTCCCATAATTGTTTAAGAATAATCAAAAGCGGTGTAAAAGCAGTAATGCACAAAAGGTTCTAAAACATGTAATAAATCAGATAATTAGGCCAAGTGTTAACTATTGAGCGACCGTGCTAAATCACAAAATTCGGGAATGCCTAACACCTTCTCCCGGGTAAACAGAATTCCTTACCCGGTCTCCTGTGTTCACAGACCACAAATATAGTCAAATTTCCTCGATTTGAGATTTTAAAATAAACCGGTGACTTGGGACATCATAATGAATTATTCCAAGTGGAGACTCTGATTAAATAAATAGTCTCATTTCGAATAATTCACTTTAATTGAAAAAACTCCCCTATCCCTTATCCTTCGGGAAAAAGAAGGTGTAACAGCTCTGGCGACTCTGCTGGATATCGAACTTAGAATCTCTGGTTCAGGGTTCAGAGTTCGAGCTTAGAATAACTGTTATACTTGGATTTTATTCTCTTCGTATTTTAAGCCTAATGTGCTAATGTCGCTTTTTACCGCTTTGATATTCTGTGAACTGTATATATAAATTGTTACTAAATCCCTGCTTCTCTCTGAGTTTTCTAAATCATATGGGAAACGTATGCTGGTGTGTCTTCTTTTCTGTTAGAGTGTCATATCCCTAAATTTAGAACGAGGATCGGATCATTTACAAAGCCGGATGGCCTTTTAGTTCCCGGTACATTGCCCCCCCCCCCGAGTTGTCTGCTCGGGTAAGCCAGGTCTAGAACAACATACTCCTGGTTCAAACCTAGAATAACATAGCCTCATGCCAGATCCCTAGTAGGAACGTTTGTTTGCATCACATGCATTTGACTTTGGGAACTCAACACTGGGGTTTGGTCCGTCTAGGACAGTTGTACCCAAAATTAAAAGGCCATCCTGATGCAGTTTACGTGCTACTTGTGCATTTGTTTGTTTTGGCTCATATGTTGACCGACTTTTAGAGTAAAAAATATAAATAATAATCAAGAAAAACTAAGAGTGAGGTCATGGGGGAAAATTCACCCGGTTTTGAAAAATTCAGATTTTTGAAAAAATCTCAAAATTCTGCCGAAATTTTGAAAAAAAAAAGCAAAAGAAAAGTCATTTCAAAATAAGTCAATGTTCTCGGAAGCCATGTTTTTCTGTTTGTGTCAAAACTCACCGAACTACGCAGGTCTGATTCTCACCGGATGTGAGATACATAGCCAAACCTCATCGGTTCCGGCTCCAAATTTTTAAAAGAAAATCCAAAAATATTTTCCTTTATTTCTTTCTTTAGAAGTCTTTCCCTTAGATAATTCAAAAAAAAAGGGATTTTAAACCCAAAAAATATTTTCCTTCTTTCTGAAGTCTTTCCATACAAGAAAAAAAGAAAGAAATAAATAAAAAAAACAAAAAAACAAAAAATCAAAATCCAAAATATGGGTTTCCTTTATTTTGAATTAATTTTCTCAAATATTTCAGAAAAAAATCAGAAGTTGCACTTGGTGGTTCCCTCCTATGCCGTCTAACGGTCCCGGAATGCCTTCTGTGGTTCGTCCCAAGGCGCCGGCTTCAAAGACACCGCCAGCTACGTTCTCTGCAGCACTGGTCTTCACCATGACACAACCAACTGTGCCCAGGCCATGCTTTGAACCCCCAATATTCACCTTCCAATGTCCGCCATTTCAACCTGATAGGACTCATGTCACTTCGGACTCGTACTCCCAACAACCACAGTATGAGTTTTCGGTTGAGCAAGAAAAGGTTGTCAAGAATCCCGAGCAAGAGCAAATGGTTCGAAAGATGAAGAGCTTATAATAAAGCTTGAAAAACATGCAAGGCTTAAGCGGCCAAAAGAGTGTCTCATACTCTGACCTGTATATGTTTCCCCATGTCCACTGGCCAGCTGGCTTTAAGATGCCAAAATTTGAAAAGTACGACGGGCACAGAGACCAATCACTCACCTGAAACGATATTGTAACCAGCTGAGGGGCGCTGGTGGAAAGAGGAACTGTTAATGGATTATTTTGGAGAAAGTCTCACCGAAATTACTTCTGAATGGTACATGGATCAAGAAATTTCCCATTGCCATGTGTGGGTTTATCTGACCCGAGATTTTGTCTGCCAGTTCTAGTATAATGTGGACATCGCTCCCGATAGAAACTCTTTGTCCAATTTGAAAAAGAAAACCGCGAAAAGTTTCCATGAATATGTTGTCAAATGGCACAAGCAAGCCGCCAGGGTAAAGCCTCAAATGGACGAAGCTAAAATGGTTACGGTCTTCCTACGGGTTCAAGAAGCGGACTACTTTTAGAACATGATGTCTGCTATGGGTAGACCATTTGCTGAGGCTATCAAAATGGGGAAGATAGTCGAAAATGGTTTGAAAACGAGCCGAATCATGAGCCAGGCTGCCTTTAAGGCCACATCACAGGCCGTTCAAAATCATTCGAGGGGTTCGGTAAACAGAAACTAGAGAGAAGAGGGAGCCATGATGGCTTCGAGCTGGAGGGGGGCCCGCAGGTTATTCAACCAATCATATATGCTTCCCAAGGTCCCACAACACTATTATCCCCATCAAGATGTTGCTTATGTCGTGGCACCGCCTTCCTATGCAGTGATGAACGCGCAAACTTACACGCGGCCACAGTATTATACACAAAACCGAGCTCCACTTCCCAGAAATGCCCATCCCTACCAAGCTCCGTATGATCCCCAACCAAATGTTCCCCAATATAATCCTCATGTTAGAGAGCCCCTCAGAAGGAATCAGTTCACCCGTATTGGTGAATCATATTCAAGTTTTTTTCAAAAGCTAATTAGGCTAGGTCTGCTGCAGCCAGTGGTCCAGAACCAGCCAAACCTCGAGTCCCCCTCGCACCGAGCTGATGCTAGATGTGAATATCACTCTCTAGCAGTGGGACATGATACTAAATATTGTTGGACTCTCAAAAGAGTTGTGGAGGACCTCATTGAGTCCAAATCAATAGTTCTCAAGGATGAAGAGGCCTCTAATACGACGAACAATCCTCTGCCTACTCACAACACTGAGCCAGTAGTCTGAATGATTTGTGAAGATGAGGAATTTGATCTGGAATTGAAGGCCATTGCAGCCATTGCCGAGACAGAAGAAAAGCCAAAAAAAAATGGTCGCCAAACCTGAAAGTTCCCCATCAGATGGGAGTCTCAGTAGCTAGTCTTGCTATCCTTTATGTGTCCGGATTATTTCAGGGTGTAATCTGGATGTTTTAATTTTATTGTCTTACTTTCCAATGTAAACCCATCTATCTTTAAAATTTAAACAAATGAAACCAATTTTTCATCGTCCATGTCTCTCTTCTTGACTTTGTCACTTCTCTTAGTCTTTTTTTTAGTTCTGTTAAATGCAGATTTCAATAACATGAAATGCTTGCGGACTTCATGCCTAGATCCTAAAATGCTGTCAGACTTCGAAATAATGAATCAAGAATCACAATGTAGTGAAGATAAGTTGAAGGAAGTAAAACAAAGACTCGGAACAGCTAAAGGAAAATTGGCTCCAGATTGGAAAGGTCCATACATTTTAATAAGAATACTATCAAAATGGAGTGTTGTATTTGGGAGATATTGAAGGAAATCGCTCAATGCCAGCTGTCAATATAGAGGCAATCAAAAGGTATTACGTTTGATCCATTTTTCACAACATTAATATTCTCTAATTGGGATGATGAAAGCTTTCATTCTCGCTACCCAAACACTATCAACCCTTTGCAAACCCTTTGAATCGGTTACCTTTTCTTTGATTACCCTCTTTGGAACCTGAAAGTGTTATTAAAAAAAAAGGAGAGAAAATAATAAATAAAAAAAGAGACGAAAGAAAATGAAATGAAAAACGAAAAAAAAAAAGAAGAAAGAGAGGAAAAAGAAAGAGAAAAGAAAACAAAATAAAATAAAAAGAAAAAAATAAAAGAAAATTGAAAACAAAAGTGTTTTAACTATGTTTGACTTGACTCCGAAAGGATACATAGGCAGCCTCTCTCTAGGGTTCAGTCACACCAAAATAAAAATCCACATTCCCCCAAATGTTGAAATTGGGGCAGATGTTATAATGGTTCAGCGACAGCTTCGCTTAAAAAGTTCCAAAGTTGTAATTCAATCCAAATGTTTTTACCTAAATCCTTTTCAAGTCCTTCCGATTAATCAACGAGAATGTTTAAAGAGTTAGGGGATAAAGTCACTTGGATCTGATGCAACTAAAGCAAGATAAATAAAATAAGAGAGTCTTATCGGTGAAAAACCTCATGGGCACCATAAGGTGATGGTAAGTAGGGAAAATGAAAATGAGCGAGTCTTATTAGTGAAAACCCGCAAAGGGCACTATAAGGCGACGGTGAGAAGAAAAATGAGAGAGGTCAGCTGGTGAAAACCCGCAAAGGGCACTACTGATCGAAAAGAGGATTTTCACAACCATTGACATCCACACAGTCCTAGGCAAGGTTTCTTGGTTTCGAGGCAAAAATTGTGGTGAATTTCTGAGAGTTGGACGGTTTACACAGATCAGGCATCCAGTCTAAAAGACATGTCATGTTCATTGAAGTCCGCACGCACTCCAAATAAGTCCTTCTTTCCTTCCCCCGAAAGGGATACCTCTTGTCAAATTCATTGTCCATTCGTTTGTTTGTTTTTCTTTGAATCCCTTTAAGTCTAACTCTATTCCAAAACTAAGGCAAAGAAGGTATAGCAAGACTGAGTTACAGGGTTCTCGTTCAATACAGGCTAATATGTAAAAAAGGCACCCAACCTTGGCAGGGGCATCAAGTTAATCCCGACTGGCCATGGTGGCTGATGCTTTGAAATCAAGACTCTCGAAAAAAAGAAGTCAAATTTGAAGTGCCTATAAGGGCGAAAGTGAAGTTGAAAGGTTGAGTCCCGCGTGACTAATCTATCTTGGTAAGGTTGAAAAGCTCAAAATGCCAAGTGCTCTGAAATTAAAACTAAAAGAAAGAAATTGAATGCCCACAAAGGCTAAATAAAATTGAAAAAGGGTAGGTCCCACGCGACCGATCGTCATGGTAGATTTTGGAAAAGCAAATGTTCTCCAGGGCCAGAAATGCAATTGATATCCAGGAAACAACTAATTGCAGTTTGACGTTGTCATCAATGATACGGCCAATATCAAGTGATTAATACGTGCAAGGCCGCAAAACCAACCACCATTTCAAACTGACAAATTCTTCTTCGTTTGAAAAACAGAAACAGGTGCAACCCAAAGCAAACCTCACGAGAAGCAGGTGCAACCAAAAGGAAACTGCGTGGGAGCTAGAAATAGCTCTGCAATAGCAACAACTCCAAAAAGGAAGTCTTCTCCAAATCCTTTCCTGCATTTTATATATTAAAAAATGATGAAAATGAAAAGAAAGAAAGGAATGAAAATTCAAAATCATGGTAGCATAGGGTCTCCAATCTCTAACTGCACTTTCCAACATAGGGTCTCCACTCCCTAGTTGATTTATCTTAGACATAGGGTCTCTACTCCCTAGTCTCTTTTTCCAACATAGGGTCTCCATTCCTGAGTTGATTTTATTTTGGACATAGGGTCTTCACTCCCTAGTCTCTTTTCCAACATAGGGTCTCCACTCCCTAATTGACTTTATTTTAGATATAGTGTCTCCACTCCCTAGTCTTCTTTTCCAACATAGGGTTCCACTCCCTAGTTGATTTTATTTTAAGCATAGGGTCTCCTTTCCTAGTCTCTTTTCCAACATAGGGGCTCCACTCCCTAATTGATATTATTTTAGACATAGGGTCTCCATTCCCTGGTCTCTTTTCCACCATAGGGTCCCACTTCCTAGTTGATGATGTTTCAAACATAGGGTCTCCACTCCCTAGTCTGTTTTCCCACATAGGGTCTCCACTCCCTAGTTGATGATATTTCAGACATAGGGTATCCACTCCCTAGTATCTTTTCCAACATAGAGTCTCCACTCCCTAATTGATTTTATGATAGACATAGGGTCTCCACTCCCTAGTTGATTTTATTTCGGACATAGGGTCTCCAATCCCTAGTCTCTTTTCCAACATAGGATCTCTACTCCCTAGTTGAAGATATTTCTGACATAGGGTCTCCACTCCCTAGTTGATTTTTTTTTAGACATAGGATCTCCCCTCCCTAGTCCCTTTTCCAAAGTAGGGTCTCCATTCCCTAGTTGATTTTATTTTAGACATAGGGTCTCCACTCCCTAGTCTTTTTTCCAACATAGGGTCTCCACTCCCTACTAATCTTATTTTAGACATAAGGTCTCCACTTCCTAGTCCCTTTTCCAACATAGGGTCTCTACTCCCTAGTTAATTTTATTTTAGACATAGAGTCTCCACTCCTTAGTCTCTTTTTCCAACATATGGTCTCCACTCCCTAGTCTCTTTTCCAACATAGGATCTCCACTCCCTAGTTGATTTTATTTTTCGACATAGGGTCTCCACTCCCTAGTCTCTTTTCCAACATGGGGCCTCCGCTTTCTAGTTGATTTTATTTTAGACATATGGTATCCACTCCCTAGTCTCTTTTTCCAATATAGGGTCTCCACTCCCTAGTTGATTTTATTTTTCGATATAGGGTCTCCACTCCCTAATCTCTTTTCCAACATAGGGCCTCCGTTCCCTAGTTGATTTTATTTTAGACATAGGGTTTTCACTCCCTAATCTCTTTTCCAACATAGGGTCTCCACTCCCTAATTTATTTTATGTTAGACATAGGGTCTTTATTCCCTAGTTGATTTTATTTCGGACATAGGGTCTCCATTCCCTAGTTGATTTTATTTCGGACATAGGGTCTTCATTCTCTAGTCTCTATTCCAACATAGGGTCTCCACTCCCTAGTTGATGATATTCTAGACATAAGGTCTCCACTCCCTAGTCTTTTTCATCATAGGGTCTCCACTCCCTCGTTGAATTTTTTTAGACATAGGGTCTCCACTCCCTAGTCCCGTTTCCAAAATAGGGTCTCCACTGCCTAGTTGATTTTATTTTAGACATATGGTCTCCATTCCCTCGTCTCTTTTCCAACATAGGGTCTCCACTCCTTACTGATCTTATTTTAGACATAAGTTCTCCACTCCCTAGTCCCTTTTCCACCATAGGGTCTCCACTCCCTAGTTGATGATATTTCGGACATAGGGTCTCCACTCCCTAGTCTTTTCCATCATAGGGTCTCCACTCCCTAGTTGATTTTTTTTAGACATAGGGTCTCCACTCCCTAGTCTCTTTTTCCAAAATAGGGTCTCCACTCCGTAGTTGATTTTATTTTAGACATAGGGTCTCCATTCCCTAGTCTTCTTTTCCAACATAGGGTCTCCATTCCCTAGTTGATTTTATTTTGGACATAGGGTTTCCACTCCCTAGTTTGTTTTTCCAACATAGGGTTTTCACTCCCTAGTTGGGGCACCATTTTAACAATCAGAGTACACCATTTCCAAAGAATCAGGTTTTCACCGGATATACCATTCCTGACCTTTATTGCTTTCAATAATGAAGTAGCACAGAGTTTGATCACAAATAACTCACGAAATGTTTCCTAGTTAAAACCGGGGCAGAAAAAATTCGTTCGTTTGTTTATTTTGGTGTCTGAGCAGATTTTACCTCGGGGCACAGGATTCGAGATGACCAGAAAAAGAAGTCTCAATCTAGAATAATAAAAAAAAGAAAAGAAAAGAAAAGAGGAAGCAGACAAAAAATGTGAAATGTTCAAAGACATGACCAAAGTCACGAGCATTGCAATCCCTGCTTTAATCAAAAGAAGCTATAGAAGAATGAACCAGCACCTGCAGTTAGCGAGCAGCAAGGTTCAAATCAGAGTCTGTATGAAGGATCAATCAAGACTCAAGATCAAGTTTCAAAAGACGTATGGATAAGAATCTTGTAACTTATAGCTGATAGGCTTATTTAACTTCTTTTTCAGTTTGATTTTTGTGTAATAAGGAGTTTAGTAGGCAACAACGGCAGCAACAGCAGTGAAATCATAGCTTTCGGTAGTCCCAGCTACCAAAACTTACAGAACTACACTAACCTGATTCCTTTATAGCCAAGGATATGTAGGCAATCTCTGAAGCAAGGTTCGGTCAAATTTTTTCAAATGCTTCCCACGGAGTGTCAAACGGAAAAAAATTACTCGTAATTGCTCACTTTATCTTTGTCCGAAAATACTTTATGTTCTCGAGCAAAGAGGGCCAACTGTGCACATAATTTTTTCCCCACAAAAATATTCCTACAAAATCTTTAAAAAAAAATGAGTAATAACTTTTCTTATTGATTTTGATTTTTGTAGAATTTTAGAAATTTTATAGTCTGCATTTAGTTGCATTTTTATCCATATTTAGTATTTCAAAATCATGGAAAATACCACAAAAACTGTCAAACTCTTCATTGCATAGTACTTTAAATCTTATTTGCATTTTTAGGATTTAATCACATGTAAATTGCTTAATTGATAAATTAAAATAAAAAAAATACATTAGCTTCAATCAATTAGTTTAATTAATTAGGTTAAGTGCTAATTAGGTCTTTGTTGCAAAATAAATACAATTGGAAACAATGTGGCCATCTCTGCAAAGAACTAAAGAAAGAAATAAAGAGGCTAGTTTTGCTAAACTAGGGCTGAGGGCTATTCATTTAAAAAGGCTCAAATGGCTGAAATGGTTTAAGCCCAAAAATCCCCTTCGCGACCGGTCTAGTCCATTTCCTATACACGGTCCGCCCTGTTAGTGACCAAAACGATACCGTTTTGGTCACGCTCAATCTCAGTCATTGATCGCCCTCTGATCTGACAGTTCGAAACTCGTCTCTCACCCTCCTATATATATGTCCGAAACCCATCTCTCGCCCTCCCAAAGAAACCTTAGAGATGCCCCTCTCCATCTCTCTCAATTTTGCTCTCACAGCCGCCGCCGAGAATCGCCTCATGGCGGCGGCCCACCTCCAATCCACCCCAAATCACTACTCCATAGACTCTTTCATCTCCTTATCCCTAATCTCTAAACCATTCCCTCCAAAAACTCCTATAACTTCACGGATTTTAAATCTAAGAAGTTGAAAACCCTATACTCTACTATTGGTGATTCTCGAGGTTTAAGAACGCGACTCGACTCGAAACTCACGTCAATTGATTGATGTTACTTTCGGTTCATTTTGAGAGAGTACTCTGACCCATCAGTCGACGAACTACCAAAAGCTTACTTCATTTCGATTAGGTAATATTTGTTTGTTTTCTTTTCTTTTTGTCTTCTTATCTTTCTTCTCTTGTTCTGTTTTTTATTTGACTGTCGAGTGTCATCGTTTTCATGTTCAAGATTGCCCTGCATTTTTTGTTTTCGAGGTCAAATTGAGACCTGTCTTGATCGATAGGCAGGTCGTATAGTCTCAAGGCCAGCGTCGAGACCTGCCATGACCGATAGGCAGGTCCGATAATCTCGAGGCTAGTATCGAGACTTGCCTTGATTGATAGGCAGGTCCGATAGTCTCGGGGGCAGTATTTTCTATTTTCGGGGTCAAATCGAGACCCGCCTTGACCGATAAGCAGGTCCAATAGTCTCGAGGCCAGCATTTTCTGTTTTCGAAGTCAAATCGAGACCTGCCTTGACCGGTAGACAGGTCCGATTGTCTTGAGGCCAGCATTTTTTGTTTTCAAGGTCAATCGAGACTTGCCTTGACTGGTAGGCAGGTCAGATAGTCTCGAGGCCATCATCGAGACCTGTCTTGATCAATAGGCGGGTCCGGTAGTCTTGAGGCCAAAAGTGCACACTTAGGCGGGTCGGGGGTTATGTTCAAAAGACAATTAAACTTTACGGGGCCTTAAGAGTAAAACTAAAAGAAGAAGGCTTAACAAGAAATCTACAACTGCCAATAGGGCAACTGGCATGTTAGTTACATAATATTCCATCTGTCAGAACCAGATTTAGTGCTGAAACATTCCTTTTCCCCCACTATCTAGAACCCAGCCTTCAATATATAAGCATGCTTACATAGCATAAACACACAGAGAGGGATAGACAGAGGGACATACAGAGGAGAACACAGAACGCAGAGACGCACAAAAGAAGAAGAACGAGAGGAAGAAAACAGAGACAAAAAGAGATAGAGAGAAAACGAATAGACAGAGAGAACAAAGAAAGAGAGCATCTAAAGGGATAAACTTAGCAAAAGAAAAGCGAATTTTTTTTTTTGAAAATTCTGCTTCATCTTCTGGGGTTAGAAACAGCGTTCTAGCTGTGATTTGCTTGATTCATTTGCTGGAATCTGTTGGTGTTCTTTGCTGTTGAAGCTCACTTGTCGATTCTTACTTCTACCTCGTCAATTTCTTTCTATCGATTTCTGTTTCTAGGTACGTAAAGATTTCACCTGTAATCCTTCTTTGAGGTACATAAGACGATGAGTAAATTTCACGACCATGCCTGCCTTTATGAGCTTATAATATCCTCTGCAAGTTTCTATTTGTATTGTTCCGTTAATGACATGATCTGTTTGAGTTGAAATCTAAGTTGTAACTGCTCGTTGCTTCGTGTTGGTGTTTTTCTGTTGATGGCACTGTCTGTTTTGAGCTAAAACTTAAATTGTAATTGCTTGCTGTTTCAAAGACTCTATCTGCTGCTCCACTGCTCGGTTACTACTATTTGGTTATGTTTCAATGCTATACTGAGTGAAGGTTACTCAGCCTTTAATCTGGACCTTAGCTCGGTAGTCGTCCAGTTAAGCAGTCATGTTTTAAGGGACATCGGTGAAATAAAAGTCAGTCAGCCCTCGAGCTCGATCATTGGTTGATCGAATTCAAGGATCGAAAAAATTCTATGTAGAAGTGTAGGCGGTATGATTTTCGATCAGGAGCACATTATCCTCGAGCTCGATAACCGGTTGATCAAATTTGAGGATTGAAAAGCCCATGCAAAAGTGTGTACGATTTGGCTTCGATCAGGAGCCCATCATCACTTCAGTTGGCCCCCTAAAGGAATTTGGTAGGGGCCATCGACACCAATTAGTTAAACCGAGACCAGCAGATTAAAACCGAGACCAGCATATCAACCGAGGGTAGCAGATTAAAACCAAGGCCAGTAGATTAAACCGGGGCCAGCAGATCAAACTGAGGCCAGCAGATGCTTTGAAGGGCCTAACGTGTAGCCCGGGCAGGCTCTCTCTCGGTCGGCCCCAACATAATAAAAATGAACCTAAGTTTAGAATTATAATCCTTCCAATTTGATTTAGCGAATGAATCTGCCAAGAATACCAAGGATGACCCTACAAAGAATTTTCACAATTTCTGGCCTTTACAGTAAATTACCCAGCTAATTAGAAAAAATGTAGTTCTCAAATGTCGTTGTTGTCTTAGGTGCATTTAAATAAATCATCATGACTGTGGGTACGGTTCCCGTGGCATAGTCATGATACGTAAACTCAATTATGAGTGCGCAACACTGCGACTTGTGTCAATAAGTTCCATAATTGTTTAAGAATAATAACAAGCGGTGTAAAAACGGTAATGCACAAAAGGTTCTAAAACGTGTAATAAATCAGATAATTAGGCCAAGTGTTAACTGTTGAGCGACTGTGCTAAAATCACAAAATTCGGGAATGCCAAACACCTTCTCCCGGGTTAACAGAATTTCTTACCCGGTCTTCTGTGTTCGCAAACCACAAATAGAGTCAAATTTCCTCGATTTGGGATTTTATAATAAACCGGTAACTTGGGACACCATAATGAATTATTCCAAGTGGAAACTCTGATTAAATAAATAATTCCATTTCGAATAATGTCACTTTAATTGGAAAAACTCCCCTATCCCCTGTCCCTCGGGAAAAAGGAGGTGTGGCAGCAGGCGCCAACACTGACATAAATTGCCCACCCCGCTCCCGATCAAAAAGATGGTAATGAAGTTAGAAGTTTCCGGCTTTCTTTCTCTCTTCTCTTGCAGTTGGCAGTCTCAGTCAACCTTGTTCTGGGCCTTCTTTTCCACTCTATCTGCTATTGGATTGGTTCTAGGCTTCTGATTGAACTTTAAGGTAATGGAGAGAAGGCAATCGATAGATAACTGGTAAGTAAAGCTATGGACTGGGGTAACTAGAGATAAGGTATGCAAGCAGTCTGATTATTTCCACTTGAGTCGACTCTTTCCAGCTGCCATACGGTTCGCCTTAAAGTCTTAAGGATCAGGGGACCGATATGCGAGGGGAAAACTTTGTTTAACATTTCCGAAAAGACTACCTATTTGTTCGTTTACCGGGTTTAGCACGAAATCATAAATAAGCTCTACCAAGGATTGCCAAGCATTAGCACCCACAATTAGGTCTTCCTATTCTTGGAGGAGGGCCTATTCCTGTCTTCCAGGACGCTAATGCGATCCCAGATCCGCTGCATGGCTGCAACCACAAGTGCAGGATCAATGGGAGGTAAGTGCTTCCAAAAGGCAGCCAGGGTTTGCTGCCTTTGTTCTTTTTCGTTTTCGACGGCTTGAATTGATTCTTGAATTGTTGCAAGTCTTCCGACGATATCTATTTCAGTGTTGTTGGAATAAGTGTTACTAAAAGTAAATGACATCACTAGGAATTCATAATATCCATACCGAGTCTGAAAAGCTGTCTGAGGGATATCTGATGCCTTAATCTGGTAGCCAAACCTCAAATCGATCTTCGAAAACACTTTGGCACCTTGAAGCTGATCAAATAAGTCATCAATCCTCGGCAACAGGTACTTGTTTTTGATAGTGAATTTGTTCAACTACGAATAGTCTATACACATCCTCATCGAACCATCTTTCTGCTTCACAAACAACATGGGCGCACCCTAAGGTGAGACACTAGGTCTAATGAATCCTTTATCAAGCAAATCTTGCAACTGCTCATTTAGTTCCTTCAACTCAAGCGAGGCCATACGGTATGGTGGAATATAAATAGGATGAGTTCCTGGAGCCAAGTCAATACAGAAGTCAATATATCTATCGGGTGGCATCCCCGGTAGATCTGCAAGAATATAGGCCAAATAAGCTAAACATCCTTCTCGACCATACGTCGAGCCTTCACATAAGAAATAACCCTGCTGATAAAATGACCAGGAGTCCCTCTCCACTCTAATAGAGGCAACCCTGGCATGGCTAAGGTCACCGTCTTGGCATGACCGTCCAATATAGCATGATATAGTGACAACCAATCCATGCCCAAAATAACATCAAAGTCCACCATATCAAGAAGTAGGAAGTCTCCACTAGTCTTAAGACTCCCAATAGTAATCACACAGGAGCGATAGACACGATCTACAACAATAGAATCTCCCATAGGCGTGGACACATACACAGGAGCACTCAAAGAATCACGAGGCACAACTAAATATGAAGCAAAATAGGATGACACATAGGAATAAGTAAAGCCCAAATCAAATACAACTTAAGCATCTCTATGGAAAATTGGAAAAATACCTGTGATGACGGCGTCAGATGACTCGGCGTCAAGTCTAGCGGGGAATGCATAAAAATAGGGTTGGTCCCCACCACTCTGACCTCTACCTCTCGGACGACCTTTAGCTGGCTGGCCTCCACCTCTAACAGCCTGAGCTCCACCTCTAATGGCCTGACCTCTACCTCTGGAAGCCTGACCCCTGCCTCTAGCTGGCTGAGCGGGCGGTGAAGCAACCGGTGCCGGAACCATGGCACGAGAACTTTGTTGGTGCAAGCCGTCATGTGATCTGGGGCAAAATCTAGAAAGGTGCCTCGGATCTCCACAAGTATAACAAGCCCTCGGTTTCTGTGACTGCTGACCCTGGAACTGGCCCTATCGACCTGGATAACCACTTTGATAACTCTGGATCGGAGGTGCACTAATAGGAGCTGATGGTGCACTGTAGGCTAGCTGCTCAGGATGAGATATATAAGGACCACGACTACCCGAATCACCGCGGGATGCCTGAAGCGCTGACTGAAACGGCATGGGAGGATGGCCTCTACCAAAAGTACTCTTGCTTCCATACGAGGCACCATTAAAACCACTGAAATGACGAGGCCTCTTATCAGATACCGGCCTCCTCTCCTGACTACTAATCATCTCGATCCGTCTAGCAATCTCTACGGCCCTCTGAAAAGAAATATCATCTCCTATCTCCTTGGCCATTTGTAGCCTGATAGTGAAAGTGAGACCATCAAAGAATCTTCTCTCTCTTCCTCTCAGTAAAGAGCAAGATAATAGTGTGGCGAGCTAGGTCCACAAATCGTGTCTCATACTAGGTAACAGTCATGCTACCCTGCGGAAGATGCTCAAACTGCTTGCGGTAATCCTTTCTCAGAGTGAAAGGAATGAACTTCTCTGAAATAGTTGTGAAAATTGATCACAGGTAAGTGAAGGTGATCCAACTGGTCTAGTCAACACATAATCTCTCCACCATCTCTTGGCAGAACCGGTCATTTGGAACACTGTAAAATCGATCGTATTAGTCTCAATAATGCCCATGTTATGCAATACCTCGTGGCAACGATCCAAGTAATCCTATGGGTTCTCAGAAGTTGCATCGCTGAAATGAATAGGAAAGACCTTAGTAAACTTATCCAACCTCAACAAGGCCTCAAAAGACATAGGCGGGGCTGCTGGAGTCTGATATAGGGGGCCACCTTCTCCGGGTGTGAGTAGCAGGAATATGTGTTCCTCCCCCAACCCGAGAGACGACTGGTGCCACTGAAAATGCACCGGTCCGGGCCACACTCTCCATAAGACCCACCAAGTGGACTAGAGCATCCTGAAGCACTTGAGTGGCTATGAACACCTCGGGGACCTAAGCTGGTCCGATGGGTGCGGTCTGAGCTGGGACCTCCTCTTATGATCAATCTGAAGCTCCACTGTGGGTGCTGCTGCTTGAGCTCTAAGCTGAGCTCTGCCTCTGCCTCGACCTCTGATCAACCTCGACCTCGACCTCGGCCTCTGCCCCTGTAGTAGCTGTCACAGGGGGCTCCGGCTCCTGTCCGGTTGCAGATATTGTGCGTGTTCTCTCCATCTGCAAGAGAATAAGAATAGAATGGTTCAATCATCAATGATAGAATAAAATCGCACGGTAGAGAAGGAAAGAAGTGAAAATTTTCCTAAAACTCTATAGCTTTTGGAAGATAAGTGCAGACGTCTCCGTACCGATCCTCTAAACTCTACTAAACTTGATCATGACTCGTGAGACCTAGGTAACCTAGTGCTCTGATACCAACTTATCACGACCCAGAATCCCAACCTCGGGGTCATGATGGTGCCTAACATCCACTTGCTAAGAAAGCCAACGTGAGGTAATTAAATAGCCAAATTTAACAGTTAAAAACACAATGATGATATACAATGAGAAATAGAAACCCAATCTAGCACAATACTAATATAAGTCACGTTATAATATCTACTCCCAGAAATCCACAGTCAAGAGTACACGAGCAACTAGAAGTCTACAAATAAAGTCTGAAATAAATACAACTGTTTCGAAGGAAATGAATAGTAAAAGTGGGAAAAGGAAGGGGACTTTAAGGTCTGCGGACGGCAGCAGATCTACCTCAAGTCTCCGTATGCAATAATCCGAGCTGACGCACCTCACGCACTGTGGGGATCAATACCAGTATCTGCACAAGAAGTGTAAAAGTGTAGTATGAGTACAACCGACCCAATGTACTTCGTAAGCGTCGAGCCTAACCTTGACAAGGTAGTGGCGAGACCATGACAGGATACTTACGTAAATAAACTTGTACAAATATATATATATATATATATATAAAGCAGCAATAATAACAAAGAATAGTAACGTACGAAAACTAGGAGGGGACATGCAAAAAGGGGGCAAATATAACAGCTGCAACAGTTATGAAATCACGAAATAGTCAAGTAAATCATCAACCAATGAAATCAGATAGACCAATGATATGAAAATGGCACGGCATCAGCCTTCGTGCTTTTATCCTCATCCTTACCATGTAATGATGAATAAATGAGATAAATGGGACGGTATCACCTTTCGTGCTTTTACTCTCGTCCTCACCACATAATAATAAATAAATGAGATAAATGGCATGGCATCACTCTTGGTGCTTTTATTCTCTTCCTCAGCATTATTAAATAAATGAGATAAATAGCGCGACATCACCTTTTGTGCTTTTACTCCACGTTTATTCACCAACGTCTTTTAAAGAAGTAAAATTCTTGCAGTATATGTTACATTTGAAATTTAAGTAGAGTGCTTGGAAAACACAAAACTAAAATAACTATTCCACTTAAAATAATTAAATTTCTAAGAATTATAGGAGCAGAGAAGATTTTTTATATTTTGGTTATGATCTATATTTCATGAGCATTGTTTATTGTTCTGAATAATATATTATGGATTTCTCCCTCCATTCTACGCATGCATTTGCTCCCGAATCTTGCGGTAACAACTCATTTTTCCATTTCCTTTTCTCGAAAGTTTGTTGAATCTTACATCTCATTCGTTTATGTTAGTTACTATAAAACTACAATTTAGATCTTTTCCATTTTACTTATCATTTTTCTGGTTGGATATTTATTTCTAACGATGATGTTAAAACCATTTAAGAGATCACTTATTTGCTGTTTTAAGAGATCACTTATTTGCTTAAAAGAGATGCTGGCCCCATAGCATGAGCAGATCTGCTCCGATTGTTTTTTCACAAGTAAAAAAAAACTTCATTGCTTTCGGGTGGAATATGTTCCCATTCCCTTTGGGATACTACAATTTATCTAAGTATACCGTTCATGTTGGACTTGATTCATAAATTAGGAGTATCCCTCAAATAGAAACTCTATTTTTCTTTGACATTTAGAATTTCATTATATTATATTCGCTTTTCTTTTTTAGTGTCTGAACTAACTTGTACATGTTAACTATTCCCTAAGGTCTCCATAATAATTATTTTCTTTCCTTTTATTTCTGAATTATTTTGCTCAAATATTATTCTTTTTTTTATCGTTTATATTTGAAAATTAATTTTAATTGGTTGATAGTGCTAGAGGTGTACATGGATCGGATTGATTTGATTTTTATCAAAATCAAACCAAACCAACTATATCGGTTTGGATAAGTTCAGTCTTGTCAGATTTCTGGGTTTTCCGAATTTTTTTGTTACATGAATTTTTTCAATCTTATTTTTTTAAAGTTATAAATAAAGTTTTGATAGTGAATATATGTTTAGTAAAAATTAAAAAAAAATTGGCATACATATGATCTATTAAAATACTCTTATGGGAGAATTTTTTTTAGTAACACATGATAGTTATTTTCTTAGTTGTCTAACAATAATTTTTCGTTAATGTATGCTTTTAAGGTTAACCGAATTTAATAGTAGAACATAAAAATCAAGATGATACCTAAATAATGATATATTTTATTTAATTTTAAATTATCGAAATACCATTTCAAATTCAAAAAAAAAATATAAGAAATCTTGACATATGAAAATGAATGCACGTCGTAGTTCTTTTAAATATTACTCTATCCGATGAGAGGATCTCAAATATTTATACATTTTTAAAGATAATTCAATGTAAAGTCTTAAAAGTATATATAAAAATTATATATTTATATGTCGGTTTTGTTCGTGTTTTTTTACTCAATACCAAACCAAATCAAATCAAATCTAGTCGAATTTTTTAATCGGTTTGGGTTGACTTTTCGGTTCAATACGATTTTCCGATTCGGTTTGAACACCCCTAGTTAGAGCATGCCCTGAAATATAAAATTAAACACTGGCGTTGTCTGTTTACTCTTATAAGCTTCACTTATTAGGCATTCAAGAGGAAAGTATACCTTGTTACCTTTTTTTCTTTCCTTTTTTTCCTTTTTGTATCTAAATACTATCAATTTGTTCGTTTTCCGCATATTGTTAGCTCGACCGTAACAGTGTTGTTGTGAAAGGTTATTTGTCTATATTTTAAGCCATAATCAGACGCTTTAGCCGAACCTGCAATATTGCTTGAAAGTAAAATTAAGAGCATAAAAGAGCATGTTCATCAAGAAATGCAGCCAAAAGATATATAGAAGTACACATTTAATTAGTGATAAGGATAGGCCACCACTATTGTGCAAAGACATTGGAGTTGGATCCAATATTATTCAAACATGCATAATTAAAAACCACGAGAACAAGGAAAGGGAAGATAATTAATCAAAGCCACATACAACCATCTTTCGAATTAATTAGTTCATTCTGAAGCAGTTGAATTCTCTCCGACGAGACAGTAATTAGCTAGAACACATCATCTTGTCAAAAATACCATCCCAAGAGCAATGCTTACAAACCCAAGCATCAGAGCAGTCAGAGTCAGAAGTGCATACATATTCACCAGCAAGTCAGATCATTTGGATGAGAAACTAGTTTCCTTTCAAAGCCTCTTAACTCATAAATTAGATCTCGCATAGCCATTGCTTTTGTCATTGAAGATGAAGCAAGATACACTGCAACAATCACCATAAATATCAACGTCAATAGCGTTATACTACTGGTCGTTCGTTTGGTACGATGGATAAGCAAAACTAATTATAGGATAAAAGTTTAGTATTTTCTTATTCCTTGTTTGGTTACTAATTTTGGGATAAATTATTCCAGGATTAAAATAGTACATGGACAACTTATACTTAGCAAATTATGGGATAAAGCACTAAAATTGACAATCTCAAAATTAATATAACATATTAAATAGTCATTAAGAAAAAACATCGAAATAATTAATCACAATATAATTAACTAATTTCAATATAATTTATCCCAGCATAACTTATTTTCAAACCAAACCACCCTTAAAATATGCATGCATAAGCTAGATATGATACGCACCTAATAAAAACTACGATAATTGGATTTATAAGCCAACATATGCGGTAGAAAGAGAGCAAGAGATAAAGATAGTCTTTACCAGTAATCATCACGACGACAACTGAGAAGGAAAAAAAACTTCTGAGCCATATGAAATAGTGCTTTAATTTTTTCCAGTACTTTAATTTAGTTAGTTAGAAGTACAAAGACTAAGAAATAGTTCTCACAGAATATATAGGCCTTCCTCATGGATCTCTAACCCTCTTCTCTTTCTTTAATTCTTGCTTCCACTTGAGTTTTTTCATTATATGTTTAGTGCGTAGAAAGAAATAATTTGTAACGACCGTTTTGAACATTTACATTCCGTTCAGCTATTTGAAGTCTTGAGCAACATCGTATGATGTATTATGACTTATGTGAATAGTCGGTTTTGGTTTTTAGGTTATTCGGAATCGATTTGGAAAAACGATTTCCATGATTGAAGCTTTAAGTTGGAAGAGTTGATCAAGTTTGACTTTTCAGTATTTGACCTCTGATTGGAGTTTTGATGGTTCCGTTAGGTTCGGATGGTGATTTTGGACTCGGGCGTATGCCCGAACTTGCATTTGGATATTTCTAGAAGGTTTCAGCGCTAATTGGTGAAAATTGAAAATTTAAAAGTTTGAAAAGTTCATAAGTTTGATCGGGAGTTGACTTTGTTGATATCGGGTTCGGATTGTGGTTCGGGGAATTGGAATAGCTTTGTTATGTCATTTGGGACTTGTGTGCAAAATTTGAGTTCATTCCGGGTTAATTGTTATGTTTCGGCGTGAGTTTTGGAAGTTCAAAGTTCAAAGTTCATTGAAGTACGAATTGTGGTGTGATTCATCGTTTCGGTGTTGTTATGTGTGATTTGAGGCCTCAAGTAGGTCTGTATTATGTTATGGGACTTATAAGTATATTCGGACGGGGTCCCGAGGGGCCCGAGTAAGTTACGGACGTGATTCAGATTATTTTTCTTCATGTTTCCATTGCTAGTGTGTTCTAGTTTCTAGTGCCTCGATTGTTCCTCGCGATCGCGGATAAGGAGATGCGATTGCGTAGAGGGAAATATGGAGCTGGACTGTTTCTTATTCGCAATCGCGATTGGACAGACGTGATCCCGTAGCTTGGTGTTGAAGAATGTTCGCGTTCGCATAGAGGATATCGCGTTCGCATAGGGCTGAGCTGAAAGCCGGAGTTGGAAGCGTCTTCAACGCGTTCGTGTAATATTGGACGCGTTTGCGAAGCTTGGTCACCTATGTGCTTCGCTTTCACATAAGTATATTTGCGATCGCGTAGTGTATTGCTAGAGGCAGTGTTATTTGTTCTTCGCGTTACCAAAACTTTGTACGCGATCGCATAGGATATTTTCTGGGGCGGTGTTTTTCCTTCTTCGCGATTGCAAGGGTATTTCCGCAATCGCGATTCATTGCTTTGCCAGTGATTATAAAGTACTCTATTTCGGGGGTCTCGGCCATTTGATCATATTTTGAGCTATGGAGCTCGGATTGAAGCGATTTTCACCATGTGGATTGGAATAAGTGTTCTCTACTCATTTTTGATTTTATATCATGAATCTATCTTCGTTTTTTGGCATTTGATTGAAGGTTTGAAGAGAGAAATTGATGATTTTTGTCTAAAGTTTCATAGAGAGAATTTTTGAGTTGTGAACATCGATTCGGAGTCAGATTTGAGTGAAACTAGTATGGTTGGACTCGTAATTGAATGGGTTGTTGGATTTTGTGAGTTTCATCGGGTTCCGAGGTGCGGGCCCGGGTTTGACATTTTGGTTGACTTTGGGCTTTTGATTAAAGATTCGACCTTTTATCATTTGGAATTGTTTCCCTAGGCATTATTTGATATATTTGAGTTGCTTTTGGTTAGTTTTGAGCGGTTTCGGAGGTCGGTACACGCGGGATGGCATTTTTGGAGTATCGTTTGGCTTGCTCGGTATTGGACTTGACTTGTTCAAGATAAGTAACACTTCTAAACTTGGTGTTGAGGGTATGAAACCCTGAATATACGTGATATGTGTTTGGTGTTGAGGTGACGTATATGCTAGGTGACGGGCGTGTGGGCGTGCACCATGTGAATTATGACTCGATTGATTATGTAGTACTGTGTAGTTACCTAATCTTGTTTTTATCAATGAAATCTCTACGTGCTAGAGTAACTGAGTTGTGATTCATGTTACAAATCATGCTTAGGCTATATGCTTATTATGTCGGGACCCACTGAGGTGATATCTGCTGTGAGTTATTTGCTTAAATTGATGTTACATACTCAGTCATACTCGTTTATTTTCATATCATATCTCAGTCTCTATTGTTATATATTGATACATCATATAATCATTTTGGGCTGATTTTTATGACATTGTGAGTGGTATTGATGGGATCGGGCTGCATGCTGCAGCAGGATTTATTATTCTTGGGCTGGATTTGCCCTATATTATTGATTCATGATGGGATCGGGTTGCACACTGCAGTAGGCTTTATTGATTATTTCCATGATTGTCTTATTATAGCTCTTGGGCTGGATCTTCCCCTCTGGAATATGCACACCCACAGTGAGCGCATGATTTATTATTCATTTAGGTTGGATCTGCCCTATATAATGCTGAGTGACTGAGAGTGTCGAAGGCTGGATCAGCCTTGTTCAGTGCTGAGTGACTGAGTGTGTTGAGTGATTGAGTGTGATGAGTGAAAAGTATGAGATAGTGATATTGTGTACTCTGAGAGTATGCATATGGCTTAATCACTGCGTTGCATTGTATTCAACATACACACTTGACCTACAGGCATAGAGATGCATTTTCCTCATATTGTACGGTATTGCGTCATTCATGACTTCACATACACATTGACATATAGGCATAGAAATATATTTTCCTCATGCCATTTGAAAATGAAACATTTACCTGTTGAAAGTTTTGGGAAAATCACAGTTTTACAAACTTATATTTATGTGATTTTGGTAAAAGATTTGGGCTTTCACTGATATACTTGAAAAGCATGCCTATTTTCCGGAACTGTGAACGGGCTGAACATTATATCTCTGAGTTACTTCTTTTATCACTTTTATTATGTTGTTATGAACTGTTGTTGGCTATTGGTGTTGGACTCCGACCTTTGTTCCAGCTCGTCACTACTTTCAACCTAAGGTTAAGTTTGTTAATTATTGAGTACATGGGGTCGGTTGTACTCATACTACACTTCTGCACCTTGCGTGCAGATGTTGGATGATGATGTTGCTGTGTACAGCAAAAGCTGGATTTGAAGATATACCTGCGTTCCTGTCACAGCTGCCTCTTGATCTTGGTATTTTTAGAATTTTAATCTGTTCGTGTTTATTTCAAATAGATGATGTACATTATTTCATACCAGCCTAATAAATTCTAAATCTAGAAGCTCATGATTTGTACTACTAGTTCTTGAGATTTTGTATAAAAGCTCAGTTATTTCATCATTATTGTCTCATCAAATTTCATTGGAGTTGATTTATTGTTAATTGGCTACCTAGCGGGTTAGGTTAGGTGCCATCACGACTAGTTGGATTTTGGATCGTGACAAGTTGGTATCAGAGCCCTAGGTTCATAGGTTCTACGAGTCATGAGTAAGTGTGCAGTAGAGTGTTGCGGATCGGTATGCTGACGTCCATACCTATCTTCGAGAGGCTACAAGGCATTTAGGATAAAATTCACATCTTTCTTTCCTTATCAAGCCACATTGGTTCAGCTTGAAGCAAATTGTTTTGAATTCCTTCCACTCACTCGTATGCGTACGTGAGCACTCGGTATCAACTGTGCATCGACGGCTTGTGATTCTATGGATGAGATGCAAGATGTGTTTTCTGTATGCTGGTGATGGGCTAGTATGGAAGACTTGAGGCCGGGTTTGTACCACAACATAGGCTCAGCTGTTTCAGTTATGTGAGTTTATGCTTTTGGGATTTATATGTCCAGTAGTATCCCTATGAGTGGGATTTGTGGCCCGATGAGCAGTTGGATGGCTAAATAATGAGTATGATGTGACTGCGGGCTGTGTTCAGATGGTTTGAATGTGATGAGAAGAGTTTGCTTGAGATGTAAAAAAGGACTATTAGGTGCCTGATTTCTGTCTTGATGTGACGTACAGTCTCGAGTTATGAGTGTTTTGAGGGATCTTTCATGTTGCCTACATATGGAATGAATTAGATTTTCATGTCTTATTGATGAGTTCAGACTCAGGAAGATTAAGTGATTGCGTAGTAGTTGTGGTTGCGAAAGGGTTAGATAGATGTCAGTTTGAGACTAAGCTGGTGGGTTATAACCTGTAGGGTAATATACAGATGTGTTATCCTTATGATGTTGTATGGAGGCTTTCTTTTCTATGAGTGGTACATATGTGTTGCGATTTGAGTTTAGATTGATTGTAATAGTTTCTTGGCCGCACGAGGATGAATACGAGATTTGTGGATGATTTGAGGTATTAGATGGTTTGTGTTGCATGAGCTTATGAAGGGTATATTTGAATCTCACGGTGGTATTATGTCAATAATAGAGTATGGGCATTGTGAGTTATCGAGTGTTTTGATCTATGGCTTTGAGCCAAGTGGTGGAGTCTGCTATCGACGAGTTGATTGCACGGTTATGTGTTGTATAGGTTTCGATATGAGGCATACTTGTGCATCGGTTATGACTTGCAGAAGCTGGTTTTGAGGATAACTTAAGCAAGGAAATTTCTGGATGCATGATTTATTACACTTTATGGGTATATGGGAATCATTGAATGATTGAGTTGTTATTCGTGAAGGATGTAGTGCGCATGGAGTACAATTCACTCGGTTGCTTAGAGGTGTGGATTACTTCTTTGGGTGTTGTCATGCTAATGGGACACAGGCCTTTCGACCCGTTCGGGCGGTGCAATTGAAATTTGAGCAGAGTGGAGGAATCTTGAGAGTGCTCTAATGGATTCAGGATTTACATATGGCAATTAAAGAATTTTCCGGATTTGTATATGGCTAAGATCTGGAATTTCCATCGGATGGTGTCGGGACTCAGAGTATTTCTGTATCATTATGGATTCTACATTTTAGTAACAAGAAGGTGAAGGAAACAACTTTAGATTCATAGAAGACCTCTTCAGAGTAGGTGTATCGGTTGTGGCACTTTTGTGGTGCTTAAGAGGGGATGTAGCGGCCTATGGGCCTAAAGGCGGTGTGGTTTTATGCTAGGATCTCTTGTGGTGAGCTTCGGGTAAGGATCGTGGTGTTCTGGCAAGGGGAATTTTTAAGTTGAGGGTAATTCAGAAGAAACTCGGAGAAATAGGACAACTTGGTAGTAGGTTGGATCAGCATAGTAATGGATATGATTGGTTCTTTGGGTACTTATGATGTGGTGAGTCTTTACGGGTATTTTGTGGCAATGATCTCGTCCAATTTCACTCCTCTATTCGAGGTTATGAAAACGGTCGATGCAATAGTAATACCTACCAAGAGTCGGGGTCGAATTCCGTAGGGAGCTATATTTATGGGAGTTAGTAGTATATTTCTTAGCGTGTGAGTTTGTATATCTAAATTTGCGCTTCCGCAAAAATTGATTGTTTTAAAGTTTAATCTAAACTACAATTGCAATTTAAGAAATAAAACTAGAAGATTATTTTTGTTTTCTTTCAAATGTTATAAAAGGCCTAGGGGTATGACCTTTGCCTAGGTGTTTGCCTAACGGGTTGTAAACTTTAAAGCTTATTTTATTGGTCGGGGTGTATTATAGCTATCAACACTCGGTTACCCACTCAATACCTCTTGGTCAGAGAGTGATTTTACCCAATTTGGCTTTCTCAAGTCCAAATGGGTATTGAACAAAATGGTTGATGAACAGCTCAAGTCGGGTTTTACTATCTCTAGGTTCAACCCCTTAATTGGATTTACCAATCTCTCGATTGACACAATTTCTTGCTAGCCAAGTTTTCCTAGACTAAGTGTCTCTTTCTCAAGTAGAGACCAAGTCAAATAGTCATGAACTAATGTTTGCAACCATTAATTCGTCAAATAAAAGCAAGAACAAGGCTAAATAATAAACACCCAAAACAAGAAATAAATCAAACACCCATTAAGTTTACATTCAACCCTAGTGAAAATCTAGCTACTCATGCTTGAAATTGAAGAAAAAAAAAGAAGAAATGACAATTAAACTTATATTGCAAGATTGAAATGATAAAATCTATGTTAAAATAGCTCAAAATATGAAAAACTACTAAAAGAAGTAAAACGAAACGGCTACTGTAGCTGCTGATATCAAAAGTTAACCTAAAAAATGTGAAACTTGCCTATTTATACAGGGCTAGAAATTTCGGAGAAAAATGCCCTTTCGGAGGTTCTGCGGCTTCCACACTTTTCTTCAGCTTGACAGGATTGGAAGTCTGCGGCCGCATAAATCTGAACTGCGGCCGCGCTGCACTCTTTTTGCGGTCCGCACTTTTACATGTGCGGCCGCACCTCGCTCTTCTGCGGTCCGTACTTTTACATGTGCGGCCGCATAGCTCTTCTTCTGTGGCTGCACAATAATTGTGCGGTCCGCACTTTTGCTGGACTTGAATTGCAGATTCTCTGAACTTTGCTCTGACGCAGCTTCTGCGGCCGCACAATTCATCTGTGGACCGTACTTTGCACCAGTATCGGATGGGTTTTCCTTCATAACTAGCGGCCGCAGATGATATTCTGCGGTCCGCACTTCTAAGCTTTTGTGCCTTTTTTGTCCTTGAGTTCAGATTACTCATTCTTGAGTTGGATTTCATCTCGGGAGTTCATCTTCTAATATTCCTACAATTAAGCACATTTCATCAGTTTTCGGGAACACAATTAAATGCTTTTGGACTAAAACGAAAGCTAAAAGGCACTAATAAGTAGTCAAAATCCCCACTTATCATGCAACACTCTTAGATTTGGCGACCTGCGTAGTTGGGTTGAGTTAGAGAGATTCAGTTCTAATGGTTTGGTTATGTGCAAATGGGTTTGGAAGAGTTCTCAATGGTTTATACCATGGTTTGAGATGGATATTTCCTACCGACGCGAGGAGCATGTTGTGCATTGTGATTTTCTCCTGGATCAGATCAAATGGAAGGCTTCTGACTGATCTGGTATGTATTCTGTTGCTGATTGATTACGAGGTTCTAGTACTTTGTATATGACGGCATAATTGATGCGATGTGTTGTGTGGGAGTGAGATTTACGTGTGCAAGGTCGCGATTTAGTTTTGAAAGTAAGGTCATTAATTCTTAAGCAACATTGACAGTTTCAGATGACTAGATGAATGATATTACTACTTGGTATTGCCTGAGAAGGGTGCGCATTTCAGAAGGTGCACTGAGTTTTGACTTACGGATGCTTCTTTGGTATTGCGTTACTCACCGTTTGACTATCTTACTTAAGAATTTACTATTCAAACCAAGGATTTGCGAAAGGTTTACTCATCTCTCTCAAGGGAATGTCGCAAGTACGGCTTTAAGTACCATAGGCTTGCCCCTCATGTAAATTACCACTAATGTAAGCTCACTCGGCTTGAAATCACGCAGGGCTTTTTCGGAATGCATTGAAGGCTTTTGGACAAAGGCTGGATATTATATGATAGAATTGGTTCATCTTTCCTTAAGCGCTCCATTTTCTTTTCTCGGCTCATGCTTTGCTAACTCTTTGAGGCATTTTCTTTTCCTTGGGGGGACTAGAGAGATTTAACATCACTCTTTCTTAATTATGACATTCATTTTCTCCCTCTTTGATTTCTCCATGCTTTGCATCATTACTTTTCTTTGAATCTTTTCAACTCTTCAACTTATTCGCTTTTTTTTTTCATTTTTCTTTTTGTTCTTTCCTTTTCTTGCCTTTCCTTCTCTTCATTTATTTTCTCTTTTAGGTTCCTTGTCTCTCCCCCAAACTTACATTTTCAGCCAATTGTTTTACAAGAGTGTTAAAGAAAGCTCGGGCGCTAAGAGAGGGTCACTACAAAACGGGTAAAGGCTTGTAACACGATCATCAAATAAGAAAGGTTCAAGGCTCAAATGGGTTGACTAGGGATAACAATATTGGTGGGCAATGAAAACTTCAAGCAGGTCAAGAAGAGCCTACAATCACTTCTCAAGCCAAGCAAAACTTAAAATTTCGCCTAGAAACACATTCGGGGCAAGTTCTAGACCATTAGCATGGGTACTTGGACTTGCAAGACCAACATCTCACCTTTCACGCAACTGGATTGTTAAAGAGAATAGATTCGAGGGCCCACAAAGATCATATTCAAGATTGAAAATCACTATGGTTCGATTAAACCATTTAATGATAGCCTAAGTCAACACAAGAGTCACAAGGTTAAATAGAGCTATTTCTTTCTAAAAACCTTAGTTTTAACCATAAGCATGCAGTTAAGTGTGTTGGTACCAAGTGAAGCATGTTTAACTCTTCGAGCATGACTCAATTAGGCTTTGTTATTCATTACTACTACTATTATTATCTAAACACCAAAAATTGACTCAATCCCTTAAGAAGGTTGTCACGCCATCCATCGCTGGAAAGAGTCACCTAGTTTACACAAAAACTACCTTTGGAAAGAACTGTGGCACTAAGAAAATCAAAGGCTTATTATCCACTAAAACATAGAAAGAAGCAATTAAATATACATAATGAGAGATAAGAGAGAATACATACATAATGAGAAAGAAGAAGAAAATAGTAATAAGTTAATTACATGCCAATTGTCTCATAGTTATCAAAATACATAATCACCAAGATGTCAAAGAAACTCCACTCCTCCTCCCCCCT
>MCJB01048957.1:0-17996 GCA_002018475.1 Nicotiana obtusifolia
GCCTCATATTCTGCTTCATTGTTAGTCAATTTTACAGTCTTAATAGACTGTCGAATCGTATTCCCGGTTGGGGGTTTGAGTAAGATACCAAGCCCCGATCCCTTCGAATTAGAGGCGCCGTCTGTGAACAAGGTCCACACTCCCGAAGGAGTCTCCGATTTGGTCATGAGCTCTCTCTCGACCTCGGGGATAAGCGACGACGTGAAGTCGGCGACAAAATCTGCTAGTACTTGAGACTTGATCGAGGTTTGAGGCTGATATTCAATATCGTATCCACTTATTTCGATGGCCCACTTGGCCAATCGACGTGATAGCTCAGGTTTTTGCATAACGTTTCTAAGTGGATAAGTTGTTACTACACATATGGGGTGACATTGGAAGTAGGGTTTTAACTTCCTAGAGGCACTCAATAACGCGAGTGCTAATTTTTCCAAATGTGGGTACCTAGTTTCGGCCTCACCTAGAGTTCTACTGACGTAGTAAATGGCGAATTGCGTACCTTGTTCTTCTCGGACCAGGACCCCGCTCGCTGCTATTTCCGAAACAGCAAGGTAAAGGTATAACTGCTCACCCGCTTTTGGCATATGCAGCAAAGGTGGGCTAGAGAGATACCTTTTAAGCTCTTCTAACGCATGTTGGCATTCTGGTCCCCATGAGAATTCGTTCTTCTTCTTCAGCAAGTTGAAGAACTGATGGCTCCTATCGGATGACCTCGATATAAATCGGCCTAGGGCTGCTATCCGACCTGTCCATTTCTGTACAGTTTTCACACTGTCCACGATCGTTATGTCTTCGATGGCTTTGATTTTGTCGGGGTTGATTTCTATTCCCCTGTTCGAGACCATAAAGCCAAGGAATTTTCCTGAACCTACTCCGAATGCACACTTCTCTGGGTTCAACTTCATGTTGTACCTTTTCGGGACGTCGAATGTTTCCTGCAAAATACTCAAATGGTCCTCTGCTCGCAGGGACTTAACTAACTTTTCATCAATATAAACTTCCATTTGTTACTCCTAGTTGTTTTTCGAACATCTTATTTACTAGGCGTTGGTAGGTAGCCTCCGCATTTTTCAGCCCGAAAGGCATCACGTTATAGCAATAAGTGCCATACTTAGTGATGAAGGATGTCTTTTCTTGATCATCCTTATCCATTTGTATCTAGTTGTAACCAGAGTAGGCATCGAGAAAACTAAGAGTCTCGTGGCCAGCGGTAGCATCGATCATACGATCGATGTTGGGCAAGGGAAAGGAGTCTTTGGGGCACGCCTTGTTTAGATCTTTATAATATATGCACATCCTAAGCATATTTCCCTTCTTAGGAACTACAACTACATTTGCTAGCCACTCCGGGTACTTAACTTCCCGAATGGACCCTATATTCAAAAGTTTAGTTACCTCGTCCTTGATGAATGCTTGTTTGATCTCGGACTGAGGCCTCATCTTTTGCTTGACCGACCGGAATTTTGGGTCAATGCTCAGCTTGTTAATTCTAATTTCTGGCGGTATCCCTGTTATGTCAAGATGGGACAAAGCAAAAGAATCTTCGTTAGCTGAAAGAAATTTAATTAATTTGGTCCTGAGCTCGGAGCTTAAGCCCGAGCCCAGGTATACCTTTCAATCGGGCAAGTCGCTTCGGAGTGAAATTTGTTCGAGCTCTTCGACTGTCGATTTGGTCGCATCAGACTCGTCGGGACCGATAAATGACCGGGGAACCCTGTAATTGTCAACTTCGAGTTGATCCTGCTCACCCTCGTTTGTTGAAGGTGGTGTCTGTGATTGCTATTGGGTCTTCTGGGAAGGAGCGATCGGCTTTGGTACTGTCTCTTCCACTGCGAACATTTCCCTCGTAGCATGTTGTTCTCCGTAAACTGCTACGACCCCATTAGCCGATGGGAGTTTCAACATCTAATGTAATGTCGAAGGTACAGCTCCGATGTCATGAATCCAAGGCCTTCCAAGCAAGGCATTGTATCTCATGTCGCCCTCGATCACACAAAACTTCATTGCTCGAACAGTACCGGCGGTGTTCACCATCAGTGTTATTTCCCCTTTGGTTGTTTCACATGCCATGTTGAAACCATTGAGGATCCGAATTTCAGGGATGATCTGGTTTGTCAATCCGAGCTGCTCGATGACCCATGACCGAATTATATTAGTTGAACTACCGGGGTCCACAAGTACACGCTTCACCCGGGTTTTGTGTACGAGCATCGATATCACCAAGGCGTTATTATGGGGCTGTACAACTCCTTCTGCATCTTTATCGCCGAAGCATAAGGCTCCTTCCGCCACATAATCCCAGTACGCTTTTCTCGGGTGATAGATATTTTAGTATGCTTCAACACCGGGCCTTGGGGTGCATCTACCCCTCCGATTATCATGTTGATCGTGTGCTGAGGTTCTTCTTGATTTGTTGGCCTGTTTTTGTTCCCGTAATGGTTCATGGCCCGGTCGCTTAAAAATTCCCGGAGGTGCCCGATTTTGGGCAACTGTGCTACCTCCTCCCTCAGCTGCCGGCAATCTTCCGTCTTATGTCCATGTGTACCATGATACTTACATATTAAGTTGGGGTCTCTTTTGGCCGGGTCCGATTGCAGCGGCCGAGGCCATTTGGTATCTTTAATGCGACCAATGGCGGATACGAGAGTCGCTGAATTGACGTTGAAGTTGTACTCGGACAGTCGGGGCACTTCTCGATGATTAGCAGCTCTTTCGAAGTTATTTCTTGGTAACGGTCCTCGGTTCCTTCGATTAGAATCGTTCCTTCTCTCCTGTCTCGGGGACCTTTGTCTTCCCGGGATGGCCCTTCGATCGCTAGGATACGGTCGATGTCTGTCTCTGTTCGACCTCGACTCTCGATAATTATCTCTTGGAGTCCGATCATGAGTTCTGATAGGATAGGCGGATCTCGAAGGGACTCCGAGCTGATCATCTTCGACCCTGATCTTTGATTGATATCGATTGTGTATGTCCGCCCAAGTGGCAGCCGGGTATTCGATCAGGCTCTGCTTGAGCTGTTGAGAAGCCGTTGAATTTCGGGCATTGAGCCCTTGAGTGAAAGCTTGTACGGCCCAATCATCGGTGACCGGTGGTAGGTCCATTCGCTCCATTTGAAAGCGAGATACAAACTCCCTCAGCATCTCGTTATCCCTTTGCCTAACTTTGAATAAGTCTGACTTCCATGTCTCGACTTTAATGGCACCTACATGAGCTTTGACGAAGGTGTCTGCAAGCATGGCAAAGGAGTCGATGGAGTTCGGGGGCAAGTTGTGGTACCAAGTCATTGCTTCTTTCGACAAGGTCTCCCTGAATTTTTTCAGAAGAACGGACTCAATCTCGTCATCTTCGAGATCGTTCCCCTTTATGGCGCATGTGTACGCCGTTACGTGTTCATTTGGATCAGATGTCCTGTTGTACTTGGGGATTTCTGGCGTGCTAAACTTTTTTGGTATAGGTTTTGGGGCAGCGTTTGACGGGAAAGGCTTTTGTACGAATTTCTTTGAGTCCAAGCCTTTCAACACCAGGGGTGCTCCTGGAATCTGGTCCACCCTCGAGTTATATGTTTCTACTTTCTTGTCGTTGGCTTCAATCTTCTTTTCGCCCGATTCGACTCGCTTGGTCAGCTCCTCGAGCATCTTCATGATTCCAAAATTTATCCCTGACCCGCTTTCATCCGATTGCGTCGCGGTCGGTTCATTTTCGGGAACAACTCCTCGAGAAGAACCGGCTTCGACCCTGTCCGAAACCTGACTGCGACTTTGCAATTGGGCGATGGCTGCTTGCTGGGCTTGTAGCATGTTGAATATCATTTTGAGACTGATCCCGTCCCCTTCATTATTTTGAGTTCTTGAACGGTGTTCTCTCTGAACACTGTTCGACGGGCCAGAAGTCTGATATACATCGACCGCCATTTAAGAGTTGGCGTCGGTTGGGACCTCATTGCCGAGCATCACATTGTTATTTTCGCCCTGGTGGTCAAACTCGTCATTGATGGACTGTGAGTGCGACATGACTATATTATATCCTGAAAACAAAAGATTCTGCAAAGAACAAGCGTAAAATAGTGTGTGACAGAAATTTGTATCAAACGTTCATTATTATCCTTAGCCTGTTTACCCTAAAATACGGGTAACAATTGAATTTGTACGTTGTATTAAGGATCCGTGACTTGGCCTGATACAATTAAAGAATAAGCGATGAATAAAGGCTAATTTAAGTAAACAAAAAAATAAACAAATCACCAAGGTTGAACAATTTTGCTGTGACGGAATGAATGATAACGAAATAAGTAGTCTATGAAGAAGATAGCCAAAAAATGATAACTGTTCTGTTGATAATCTGTCGTCTACAATAGAATTGAGTTCTTTATATCAGAGGGGGAAGGAATTCTATTCTAGGTAAAAGACCTAATTACAGGATAAAATATCTCCAAAAATACTGGGTTCAACGTCTTTGATGATTTGGGCCGTGATTCCCGCCGAGATAATTACATACCACGAGATTTCCGGCCCTTCCGTTACGTGAATCTGATATTCTTACCATAAGATGTTTTTACCCAGATCGATCTCGACCGTCTCATCTCGAACTCTTTGGTCTCGAACGTTAAACCAATGATACCCGACCTCGAACTTCCCTTCTCGAATTGCTGGTCTCGATTGATAGACTGACCTCGAGTTGCACCCTAGACAGATGTTTCTTATGTGTTCGATTGTACCATACACCTGCAAAGAAAAAAAATGAGTAAGGGCTCGGCAGCATAAAGGAAAGCTAAGTGTTATCTGCTCGAGAAAAGAACCTCACCATGAGAACGAGCCTCCCACCCGCCCTTCGAAAGCTCGCGCCATGCGCGCTCAAAATACGGTTTCTACGACACAATGCCCTCACCCTACTCCTTGAGTTGAGGAACTCCATCCGACATCCGAGCAACAGCTACACCACCACAAAACATCGATGAGAAGGGAGGAAAAGGGAATACGATGAACAAAATCTTGAAAACAAGATTATAGTTACGTGTCATGTTTCACTTCTCAGGAAATGGCATGTGCTCGGCTGGGATCAAATTTGAGGTCTTCACTCGGACAAAGAGGCCTAACCAACCTCGATCCCAATCTTCGTCGAAGATCGAGAACGGGGCCTTACTGGCCCAACGAGAAAGCTTGATTAGTCCACCTCGATAAAGTCGGGGACTATATAGGCGCATGAGATGGTCGATGGTGAAGGGATACCCCTCGATCTTGCTTGAGAAAACGAGGAGAATTACTATCCTCCAAAAAGAAGGGTGAATTTGACCAAGGGTCATCTTGTACCTCTTATAGAATGCGATAATGATCGGGTCCAAGGGACCCAGCGTAAAGGGGTAAGTGTAGACACTTAAAAATCCCTCCACGTAGGTAGTAATTGTCACACCCCAACTTTGGGGAGTATGGCCGGCACTCGGCACCCGAAGGCCCGAGCGAACCAACCATAGCATTTGTGACATGTAATATGAATAATAGGTCGACAAGGCTGCAATATGACACTAACCAGAACCAAATGTATAATCCTACACACAGAAGAACCCAACAACAACCTATATATATATACACACACATATATAGATAAGGCCAACAACACTATATAGTCATGCCAACTGTACAGGGGGCCGACAAGGCCATGCAAAGCATATATACACTGAACAACTGGTCTACAAGCCTCTAAAAGAGCAACACAATATCAACAAGTCGGGATAGGGCCCCGACATACCCCAAAACAATACATATACATATGCATCTGTACCTATAGACTCACAACCCGCAACTCCGAAGAAGTGGAGTGCGACACTCAACCGCTGATCTCAGTGTCCTACTGCGGAGGCACGCCGGCCTGTCTATCAGCACCTGTGGGCATGAACACAGCGCACAAAAGGCGTCAGTACGAAATATGTACTGAATATGTAGGGCGGCAAGGACAAGCACAAATAAGGTAAATAATATGAGAAGAGATTTACAAATAACCTGAAACTCTGTTCAAAGCCACTGAGGGCGACCATATCCACAACATAAATGTAAATGCGTGCTTGTAAAATCATTCCTCACTGTGGAGGTATATATATCATATCATATAACAATAATAATAAATCCCTCTGTGGGGTGAGTTCATCATCACAACACCATCTCTGCCCAACTGATCAGTGGTAATGCACAGCTACGTGCCTACCCGGCCGCCTACAACACGACTCGGTAAAGAAGAAACATGTCTAGGTGCACATATAAGTGTCTACCCGGCCGACTATAGCGCGGCTCGGTAATGAAAATAAACACACACATATATATATATATATATATACATAAGTGCAATGCAAGACCGACCTCAGAAGAGATATCATGACAAGAGTCGAAGTGACCTATTGTCATTATCCTTTGACTATCTTTATTGTCCCTACGTCCTTTGGTTTCCAACCATGAGACAACCAGCACAAGAAACATGGAAGTTACGTAGTACGGATTTATTTGAAGTAGACATCATGTTCAAGCTATCAATAACCAGGATCAATATGGACGTCAGAAAAAGAACGAACAAAAGAATTTTAATTTTCTTTGAGTGATGAACAAAGAAGGATGAGAATACTTAAATCTTCTTCGATATGAGTCATTCATGTGATAGGTTAGATTTAATCATATTTATCAATTTGGAGTGGAGCAGTTCGAATTTGATGAAACAATCCAATAAACGTTCATTCAATTTTTAGTCATGCCGAAAAATATAAAGAAGGACCCTACATACCTCGTTGATAGAGCTATACGCGTCTTCCGGGTCCTTGAATACCTTATGAATGGCTACCTACACAAAATGAACTATTCGAGATCAAATCAAACTCATAGCTCATGAGAGTCTTCACTTAGACATTTAAGCAAGCAACTCGCGGGCATAAGTTCGTAGGCTCTTTTGTAGCTCAATTTTCCCGCAAAGCACTACAAAATTTTTACTTTCCTACTCCCCCTCATCAGTGCAATCCTATCCATACCACCATAACTCCAAGCAACATGTTAAAACTATATAAAACAGCCCAACAAGAAAGCCAAGTCCATAAGAGTTCATAAGAATCGCAAAAGCTCATTCTATGGGGGTTTCTACCCAATTTCTAGGTTTACTTACTTGTAAGGTTCAAAGAGATGAAGAGAAGGTTAAATCATACCTTAAAATTTGAATAATACTCTACAACTTGAGTTATTCAAGACAAAGCTTTCTTCCGAAAATCAAAACAACGAGAAGTCTACGATATTATGATTGTCATGTGATTCCTTATGTTGTAATCACTTGATTTGCCTTTGAAATTGATTGTGATTGATGGAGAATAATTTGGCAGAGTATAAGGGCTGATCTAGGGTTTAGTCTTGATGAAAATGAGGGCCAAAAACGTTGGAGGCCTCTATTTATATCACTTAAGTGGGGCCCACTGTTCTGTGGCAGTTTGCACCCTTGTACGGAAATGCGAATTTCTCTCTACTCGGATGTCGTATCAACAAACGGTTAAATGCACTGGAAACTAGACTTGTAGATCTTCGATTTGATAGGTGGATCACTCCATAACTCCAAGTATATTGAGAGAAAAGCTCTTTAACATTTGACCCAAATTTCAGTGAAATTTACAAGCGTAACTTGCGACAAACTTTTTCAACTTCCGTGTCACAACTCATTTGACTTCAAAACATAACGTATGACTATCATCCTATTTAAATACCTCAAAAAAAAATACCTTCTTACCATGTTAGCAACCTTACGATACGACAACGCACGAACACACGAGGTGTAACAGGACCAAGCCTGGGAGAAGTCTAAGTATCCCATGAGTTGCTGATGCTTCGATCTTTGGCCTATCAGCGAGTTTCTTTCACCCTCTTGTTATTTTTGGTGTGCAATGGGAACAATGTATAATTTTAAGTGTGGGGATATGCTATTTTAGTTGTGTTAGTTTAAGTGAAGAATCTTTTTCTTTTTAGAAAAATAAAAAAATATTGGACTTTTCCCAACGATGGATATCCTAGACACTTTTCTTGAGGGTATAAAGTCTAACTAAAAACACAAAAAAAAAAAAAAAAAAAAAATATGTCTTTTTATTCTTTTAGGTAGTAATAATCCATCGTGATTTTTTTTTGTGCCTCGATTCTTTTTCACGGGATGTAGTTGAACTGGATAGTAATTTCTTTTTATCTTTAGAGTAGAATAGGATTTAGCAAATAAAAGGATGGGAAGAATGAGATTTGCTAGGTGCCTTTGACTAGTTTGATAGTAGCATATTTAAGCTCTAGTATATGTAGTACATTCCCTATAGTTTGAAAATGCTTATGATGCCTTGTTGAGTAGATAACATGTGTATTGACGCCTATATCTTGTTTTCTCGGCTTGTGTCACTTTGTGCTTGATGCTTAATATTTTGTAGCTCCGCGAATACTTGTAATTATTTGAGAATCGGAATGGAACTGTCCTTAGTAAATCATGTGCCATGCATGGTGAGAAATTGTATAGCCCGTGTCTTTGCATTAGAGTCTAGAACTTGCCCGGCATGTGAGTTGAAGCGAAATTTTAGGTTTTGCTCGATTTGAAAATTGATTTTAGACTTTCTTTGATCTTTTTTTAAGCTTAATGCTTACCACAAATAAAAACTATCCCTAGTCAACCCTTTTGAGACTATAAACTTTTATTTGGCAGCCGCATTACAACTCTATACTCCTTCGTTCTTGATTGTCATTGTTTTAATACTTTTACCTCTTAAAGCACTTTAATTGTAAAATGAGAGCTACAAGAAATAAAGAGGAAACTTGGGTGGCTTTTGAGTGGAACTAATGAAATAAAGAAATGTGCACTTGTATTGTAAGGAATACACCACTAGCACGAATGGTAGAAAAGAAAAAAAAAAAAGGAAGTATTGTTGAAAAGAAAAAAAAAATATTCAGCAAAAGAAAATAAGAATATCTTGTCCTTGCTAGTGGGTATGAATTAAAGTAATGCTTTAAGAAAGAGAAAATACTTTGGAGGTGATATTATTTGTGAAATTGAAGTTGGATTGAAGAAAAATGCGCTTAAAATTAATTTTTGTGATGTATTAAAGTGCTTAGGAGGGTTAGTCGCTATTCCTACATTTATTCTACACGTCCTTTAGCCCATATTACAACCATAAAAAGTCCTAATTGATTGTAGAACGAGCAAGCCTACATTAGTATATGGTTACATAATGGGCAGGCTATGGTACTTTATGCATGTATGTGATTTCTTTGTGAGAGTGAGGAATTTGTTTGATTTATTTGAGTCCTTAAAGTAAATTTGAACATTTGATTCGAGTGTGTGGATTCGACTTACTCTTTTGTTCTGGTTGTGAGAGCACATGACTTTGCAAGGGATAAGTGACGTTATTAGATGTCTCTATGATGTCAAGTGTCCAAGCTATGAATGCATTGTGATACTGAGTCGGTTTATGAGACTAGGATTGTTATAAGCATGTTGTCTTATTGTTGAATAAATTTTTGAAGTATGGCGTAAAGTAAAGGGAAGTGTGTGTTGAAGACGTATGCTAAAGTTTAATTGTTACTATCAATCATAATCATAGGTATGATGTGCTTCAGATGTGTTAAAAAAATAAAGTGCTCTAGGTTAATGCGAATTGGTTATTGACTCGAGGACGAGCAACGTTTAAGTGTGGGGTGATGATGTTCGGCCAAAATGCTATATATTTAGTACATTACTCGCTCTATATTTTGTTGGTTTAGTGATTAATTGCGGGATATTTAAGCTAAATTGTGTTGTTTTATGTGTAGGAGCATCGAAAGAAAGATGCGAATGAAAGTTGCACAAAAAGAGGATAAAAATACAAGAAAGAGCGTAAAAGCATCAAGTACTCAAATCGTGCTACAGACCAAGTAAAACCAGCTCTATAGCCTGTTTTACCGTGCTACAAACCAAGTAAAGCCAGTTCTATAGCCAGCTTGACCGCGCTACAGGCCAGGCGTAGCCAGGCTGATCGCGCTATAAGCCTGGCCTCGCGAGGTTTATAGGCCGCTAATTAAAAGTCACAGGTTAAAAGACTCCAACCCGAATTTGAACTGAGGGAATTCGGTCCTAACATATAAATACTCCCCAAACGAGTTGAGAAATGGTTGGACATTATTGGAGATGCATGAAGGCTATGAGAATACTTAAAAGCAACGAATCACAAGAATTTTCTATTCCTTATTTCAATTATTCCATTTATCTACCACCAATACAATTAGAGTAGACTTATGCATATCAAAGAAAATAATTTAATGTTTTTGAACTATAATTTTCACCCATTTTGTTGACCATCGGACTGCACATTGGATACAAAGATATCTTCATTTCACAACTAATGACTATCCAACTGTTTTTGTTTTTAATACTTGGAAAACTTGACTTGCCCTACCCATAGTCTATCGCAACGCGTTTATAGGCTGCATCATCGAAGGGTAAATCAATCTCGTTTTTATCCTTTAAAACATGGATTTAAATTATATGTGCTGTCCGTCTAAATAATTTTATATATTATTAGTGTATTTTGACCTTTTATATAAGATCTGTTTTTATTTCTTTAAAAATTATCAATTTAATGTTTGTACGGAGAATCACCTGTAATAGCTTTTTGAGTGACATGATGGTGTTAATTTTTTTTTATACAGTTCTCTTCAAAAGCAACTAATTTGGTTAACTTTTAAATTTAATCTCAACATATCCTCCCAGAAAATCAAATAATTTGATGCCAAATAGCTAAATACTCACTTTTTCTATTTTATTGGTGAAACAAGTTTGTTATATTGGTTTATTTTCACTTCAAAATTTCTCCACTTAAAGAAAACAAAACAATTTTCAATACGCACGTGAATAACAGAGTAGTTGAAGAAGTGTCTTAACGCTTTAACACCTAAGTTTTGTTTCTTTAATAATATCATCAATGAATTAAACTAAACATAGGAGGTCAATGCATGGCATGGGACCCATGAACACCCAAGGTGGAATTCTTCTTCTGACCATTTCATTCGTCCTCTATAACTTCCACTTTGAAATCTCCTGCAATCAACAAAACATAGCATTTGTCCTCCTAATTAATCATAATAAAAAATTCATAATCCTATATTTATGTTGTCTTGAATATTTGAGTTGCAAGAGTTCTAAAAAGAAAGAAAAATAATGGCGGGAGGTGGAGGAAACCAAGAAACAAATTTGGAATTTACACCAACATGGGTTGTTGCTTTGGTCTGCACTGTCATAGTTGCCATCTCTCTTTTGGTTGAAAGAATCATTCATTATGCTGGCAAGGTGATGATCAATCCAAGTTGACTAGTTTTACGCTGACGTCAACTCGTTTCAAATAGTAGTTTGCAGCACAAAATTTCCTTGATTTTACTTAGTACTATCTTCTAATATGTATCATATCATTTCTCTTTAATAATACGAGTTCCAATTGTGATTTGTCTAACAGTATTTGCTTAAGAAAAACCAGATGCCACTTTATGAAGCCTTACAAAAGATCAAAGAAGGTACAATTTATTTCAATTTCTCTTTGATACCTCTAGTTTACTTCTTTAGCTGACGGTTCGGAACAGTCTCTCTGCCCTCCAGGATGGGGTAAACCTGCCTACATCCTGCCCTCCGCATACCCCACTTGTGAGAATTCACTGGGTTGTTGTTGTTGTTACCTCTCTTTTACTTGGTCAAAGTGAAGATATCTGATTAGTGACTATTCTAAAAACATGATGAAATGATGCAGAGTTGATGCTGTTGGGATTCATATCTCTGCTTTTGACTGTGTTCCAAGACAGAATGGTTAAAATATGTATTCCTAAGCACTTGACAAATAGTTGGCTGCCTTGTAAAAAGGATGAAGGTGCCAATGAAACTGTTCATTTCCAGACATCCTCCAGCAATTTCTTCTCTTTAATTCCAGGAGGAAGGCGCCTTCTAGCTGACTCTGCTAATTCTGGTTATTGTGAGGCTAAGGTATGTATAACTAGTACTATTCTTGATTTGACCTTTGAAAGTGATCACTTAGGACATTACAGAACACATCCTAGAAAGGTCCGGTGGACAAAGTCCCGTTATGCGCGGAACTTGAGGAAGGGCCAGACCACATTGTATGTAGTCTTATGATTTCTGCTAGAAACTCATTCCACAGTTTGAACGTGTGAGCTGGAGGTCACACGGTGACAGGCAACTCTTACTGTTGTACCAAGACTTCTCTTCAACTTAAAGTGTCAAATAGGCCACGTTGGCCCGGTTCTGGACCGGCACTGATCGGTTTTAGACCAGCCCGGTAGTAAGGGGGTGGGCTGGGTTGGGACAGGACCGGCTTGTGCCAGGTAGATTTTTGGTACCGGTTAATCGGACCGGTACGACCCGTTATGGTCAAGTCATTTGGGAACTGGTTAACCGGACCGACCCGGACCGGTTCAACGGCTATTTCGATTTCTTTTATATAAAGTTAACCTTTTGGCAACGGTCAGCTGTCATTTTGACCGTTGCCCAACGGCTAATTTGCAAGAATAGTCCTTTTTTGGGTATTTTTTTCAAAAATAATACTTTTATTATTTACTAATTTAGCAATTTGAAAAATTATAAATAGACCCCCCTTCTTCTTCATTTCTTCACTCATCTCTTAATTCTCAAACCCAAATTCTCAATTCAAGTTAAATCATGCCCTGTACTTCTAGAGTGCGCGCATATGTTTGGGAACACTTTGAGGTAGTAGTTGAAAATAAAGAAGTTCGCAAAGTAAAGCAAGAACTGTGGTCGAGTCTTAAATTTTCGTCGAAAGTGGGAGGGCACAGGTTGTTTAAGGAGACATATGAAGATTTGTCTTGAACGTCCTCCAGAGATTCGTATTTAAGTTGATTTGACACAATTTGTATCATTTTAAAAGTATTAGACTTATTTAAGCTTAATGTTTTAGTTTGTTAGATTAATTTGAAGTATTATTTTGCAATAAAATATTGAAATGAAACAATGAAAGCCTTTGAAATTTGATCCTTACATATCAAGTTATCAACACTCCAATATAAGACTTATACTATAAGTTATATTTTTTTCATGTTCATTATATTATCTTAAATTCGTAATGAATTTTTTCAAAAATAAGGCTTTTAAAGCCTTTGAAATTTATCCAAATATTCTTTTTATACGTTAATTTTTAGTGTTTTACATTTTTACTTTATCTTAATATAAATTACGATTGTTATACAATATACAAAAAAATAAATAAATAAATAAATTAGCTTGGTCTGGCCCATTAGGCCCAAAATGTTCCAGTTAAATTTTGCACCCTGAAAGCCCGGAACCAGTAAACCCGGTAAAAAATAACCGGAAACCGGGCGGTGCCCTTTTCCTGTACCTGACCGGCCCGACCGGGCCCCTTGACACCTATACGTCAACTAGACTACTAACTTGAACCTTGTTTTTGTTCCAAATGCCCGAATTGTGAAAAAAGAAAAAGCAAACAAAAAAGAGAATAATTTGCTAATCAAGATTAGTAAATAGTGCTTGCAATGGGGTTCTGTCAAGACACAACTTTAGTCTATACTGATGATATTTTCTGAATTTCTAACTCTTTCTTTTTTGGAACTTAACAGGACAAGGCACCATTACTATCTCTCACAGCACTGCATCATCTCCATACATTTATCTTTGTGCTGGCTGTTTCACATGTTACTTTCTCAGCTCTTACAATTTTATTTGGTGGTATAAAGGTGAATTCTCATTCATCTTGCTTTTGTTTTCTCAATTCATTATGCAGCTTAGTTACATCCTCTCCATTTGTTTTTTTACTTATACAAATGACCTTTGCTCTATTTACACAGATACGTCAGTGGAAATCTTGGGAGGATTCTATCCAGAAAGAGGAATATAATCTAGAAGAAGGTAATGTTTCTTGACTGCTGAATTTTACATGTCTCTTCTTTGTCGCTAAATATTTCTTATTAGTATAGTTCCCTTTGAACTAAACTGGATACAAGGTTTGCATAAGTACTCACAACTCACTGAGTTTAAGTTCTGTGCAGTGATAGTGTATTTGATTTTTAACACCTTGACGTTAAATTGCCCTAACAACAGTTGACTATTCGTAGCAGCCTGATACGATAACCAGGAAAATGTAATAATAACTTGTTATGATCAGTTAAATTGCAATAATAGTGTATTCATCAGAATGTAACAATGTCCGCCTAAAGTAATTTCTTTTTTCCATCATTCTAATGAGGATATATTTTGTCTGCAGTAATTCGCTCCAAAGTTACACATGTCCAAGAACATGATTTTGTCAAGGGCCGGTTTCTAGGTTTTGGCAAAAGATCAACTTTATTAAGTTGGCTGGTAAGTGGAGAAGTCTTCTTTCTTAAGCATCTTTTTATGCTTAAAGGTTAGTCCGGTGCACAAAGCATCCCGCGTTCACACAGAGTCCGGGGAAGGGCCGAACCCCAAGGTGGTGTTATGTAGGCAGCCTACCCTGATGCAAGCAACAATGGCTGATTCCACGGCCCAAATCCGTGACCTATAGGTCACATGGAGACAACTTGACTGTTGCTCCAAGGCTCCCCTTCCATCCTTTTATGCTTATTTTCAATTATATATATATATGTGTGTGTGTGTTGATGATGTGTATGTGTCGACATGTATATTTAATGTCTTATTGCTCAAGTATGGTAGTTAAACTAAGACCATGCTTTACTAGTCGGTATGAAGCAAAAAAAATACTTACTTTTCTACAACACGTTAAATTACAGTGATTGTCTAAAGTTTTTTTACAGTGTCAATGTATATAAGTTAAATTCTTTTAGTATATCACCAGTTCAGGAGCATGACCAGTTGCATATTTCAGATTCTGCTTCTATGCATTGTCAATATTTTAAGTCTGTTACAAATTTCTATTTTGGTTCTTGATTCTCAGCATTCTTTCGTCAAGCAATTTTTTGGATCTGTCACAAAATCAGACTATACAACGTTGAGGCTCGGCTTCGTTATGGTACATTTACATTAAGCACACGTTATACTGGTTTTATATATCTGGTTATTTCATGAAGCTCAACTTTTGCTAATCTTACCTCAGACCCACTGCAAGGGGAGTCCGAAATTCAATTTTCACAAGTATATGATACGTGTACTTGAAGCTGATTTCAAGAAAGTTGTTGGGATTAGGTAAGTTACACTATGCTTTCTAAGTCAACAAAATGGAAAGAAAACAAGGAAACACGTATTAGGTTGTTCACAGATTTTGAAATTTTTATCAGCATAACATAGTTTCCCTAATCCAAGCAAAAGTTTTCCCATCTTTTGTACTAGCAACTTGGAAGCTCCTCTTCGAGATTGTCCGTGTTTTTTCCTCTACGACCAACATCCTCATTTCTTAATATAAACTTACTGTCAGTTCACCGTTTCTATTCAAACATGTAACTGATTTTTATATAATCAGCTTCGGCACTTAAAATTGCATTTCAGTATTTGATGCTTATCAGCTGCTTTTAGTCGGCTAAGCCAAATGGGCAGTTAGTACCTGTTTAAGTTTGAACCTGCTGAAATTTTACATTTACTTCTGCAGTTGGTATCTTTGGGTATTTGTGGTCTTGTTCCTATTGCTAAATGTTCATGGTAAGCTATGTCATTCACTGTTTCACTCTTTTTCTTTATTATCATAAGTGCATTTGATTTTGAGCCTAGAATACCAGCTTATGTTTGAATCATCACCCCCTATTTTTTCTCCCTCTCTCTGTTTTTGATTCTCTCTTACTTTCTATTTGTAGGCTGGCACACATACTTCTGGATCGCATTTGTTCCCTTTGGTGTAAGTAATTAGTAGTAGTATTGAAAACGACTAGTCACCATTCTTAGAATATGAATTGTCCTTAGATTTAATTGTTTGAAAGATGCTGTTTTCGACATCCTTCTCCTCAGAAAATCCTAGAAGATGGATATATTATTGTGTATTATGCAGCTTTTGCTAGCTGTGGGGACTAAACTAGAGCATGTGATAACTCAACTTGCTGGAGAGGTTGCTGCAAAGCATGTCGCAGTTGAAGGAGATTTGGTTGTGAAGCCATCAGATGACCACTTCTGGTTTCACAGGCCGCGGCTCGTCCTACTCCTCATTCATATCATCCTTTTCCAGAACTCCTTTGAGATTGCATTTTTCTTCTGGATTTGGGTAATCTTAAGTCCATAACATTAAACTCTTAATGTAACAATTTTCTTTAGGTATTTTCTGTTTTTTTTTTTTAATAATTGAGAATATCGCGTTCTTTTCATTGACAGGCTCAATATCATTTTAACTCCTGCATTATGGGACAAGTTGTTTATATCATCCCAAGACTTGTCATAGGGTAAGTTCCCTCTCCTTTCTCCTCTAGCGGAGGAAAATTTAACCATGAGAGTCACAAAATAAAGAGCTTACATATCATTTATGCAGTTAGAGAATACATATCATTAAGTGAAAAAAAGCTTATATGATCAAGACGCATGTCTTGTATTCATTTGTTTGCTGCAATGGCTCTGGTAAAGTTTTACCTAGCTTACCATTCACATCTGAGTCCAACTTGTCTTACCATTAAAGCATCCACACCAACTATGCTATAATTATTGGGCAAGTATCTAATTGTGTGCTTCTGCAGGGTGTTTGTTCAATTCCTTTGTAGTTATAGTACTCTGCCGTTGTATGCAATTGTCACACAGGTGATCAATCTTCTAGCAAATATTTACAATTTGGTTTGGCTGATTGTTTTACTTTATAACTTCTCCTAATGTACTATTGATGCATGGATGCAGATGGGAAGTTCCTTCAAGAAAGAAATATTCGACGAACATATACAGGATGGGCTTGTTTTCTGGGCTAAGAAGGCTAAAAGAAGAGCTGCCAATGGCTCCAGCCAAGTTGGACATAAAGAATCATCCCCTTCTCCTATGGCTGTGCAGTTACCACAAGTAGAAATACAAGAATCTGTAATGGAAGAGGGCAATGCCGGGGAAATTAAGCCCGCAACCAACCAACTCAACTCAAAAGTAAATTAAGCTCACACCATTTCTCCGATTTTTCAAAGCTGTTAAACTGTAAAGAAGCCTTGTAAAAGAGAGGAACTTTTACTTTTACAGAAGAGGGTAAACATATACCAACCCAAGGAAGAGAAAAGAATGGTGAGAAACGTATTGAATAACTTTCCTAATCTGATTCAACTGAATTATTTGATGCATGTTTCAATGCTTTTAATCTCTAATGTGTATTTCCTACTCCAAAAAAGGAGCTAATACACGTCTAAAGCTTTAGATACTAAACTTTGAGCCTCTAATTAATCTATCATATGAACTAAAACCGTCAAATCAATCACAAGAAAGCGACTGACATTTTCCGCATTAACCGAGGAAAAGGGACACTTTCACTCTCGTTTACTTTGGGTTTATAACTGCAATCTGTTGTGGGCAACACGAAAAGTAGATAATGACTTACCGCAACATTAAAAACCATAAGAAAACAAAAAGGTGCACTTGAATCAGAAAACTATAGCAACTCAGAGAAATTCCATAACTTCAAGGAGCCAGAAGTCAAAAACAACTTTAAACATCTGAACACTACGTGCCCCTCCAAGTTGAAGAACCGTGATTAATTTCAACATAACATAAGTTTGTTCAGAAGAAAAGAACATTTTAACAATAGTTATAACAGAGAACCCATTATAAATTAATCCACTTCTACAGCAAAAGCATGAGAATCTCGTTGACACATAACAGATTCAGCATCACATAGTGTGCAAGTACAGCAGTAAGGAATTTCTCATTCTTCGGCGGCACTAGCAGCACTTAGATCCACATTGAGGTCAAGAACCTGAAAAAGATAAGCAATTGAGTCAACTCAGTTATGTCCTTCAATTCAATACAGTTATTACAAATTATACCACCTTCTAAATGATATCTAGTCACTGAAAGTAGAAATACGTTGTGTCCTCCTTTTTCTCTCTGGCCCCATTACCCTCCCAACT
>MCJB01048957.1:20634-57605 GCA_002018475.1 Nicotiana obtusifolia
CCCCCCCCCCAAACCCCCCAAAACAGAATCAGAGGTAGTGCAGAGAACTAAAAATGCTACATATGGAATTTTTGCTGCCTCCAAAGGAATCTTGAACGAGGGAGGGGCATTTTTGAAAATGTAAGATTGCGCAAAATAAGGAAAAATAATTAAATGAAATATGAAAAGATAGGTCTATTGGGCAAATTGAGAAACAAATGATCTTTTATTAAATGAACGAAATGCCATTGAACAGGCTTTCACGATGAAATGTTTTTCACTACTCAACCAAGAATCAAGTTGTCACATATGCATGTTTAATTGAATAAATGAGCAGGCTTACAAAGGCCAACACAAACTCTATTTGCAAATGATTTGGAATTTCCAGCTCAACCCTGAGAATATAAGTAAAATTTGTATATGTAACATGCTAGGATACTTACATGTCTGATTTGCGACCCAACTGCTTCTGAGGTAGGATAATCTGCACAGAGTGAGAGTCGTTCGTATTTGGAATTGGGTGGCTCATAATCGCGATAGCTCTAGCAACTTTGCCAACCTTCCTCACCTGCAAATATCAGCATGCCTTGAATTTAGTAACTCATCCGACCACTTAAATAAACAGGTCACTTATCCTCACAACAAATAGTTTTCTACTTTCACTTATAACCAAGTAAAATCTAGATTTCTAGGAAACAATGCATATCATGTATCAATGATCTATCCTTATTTACACTCAAAGAAAGATCATGCCAGTTATTACAGATCATTTCAAATTATTGGCAGTGGAGCAGTTAAGTGCACAGGGAGTAAAACACTTACCTTGTTGGGCAAGTAGGAAGGATCGCATACAACTTTCTTGCATTTTGCAGTTTCCCCTTCTGAAGTAACACCACAGACCTTTCCTTCTTCATCAAACTCTACCTGGCATTTTAAGATAGCATCTTCAGAGGACTCACAATATATATATGTGTGTGTGTGTGTGCGCGTGTTTTTCTTTTTGCAAAAAGATACAGAGTGGAGATACTACCTTGCATTCAGGTTTATTCAACATGTAGGTCCCACCATACACAGCACTCAGTCGAGCGAATGCCTAAGTTAGAAAACCAGATATTAGCAACAGTAATATTAAAGAAAAAGAAGTAGGAAAGTACAAAATATTAACATAAGGGAAACAAAAAAATCACTAAAAGAAGACAAGAAATCTCATGATGAACTCAAAGTAGTACCTGGGGGAGCTCTCCTAATCCATACAAAGGATAAATATATGGTGATCCTCCTTGGAAACGAGCAAGAGACTCAGCATATAGCTGTCATATTATAGAGAACAAAAACTTCACATATCCGCACAGAAACTTTAAACATTAGCCGGAGAATTCAAAAGCAAAAGAATGTGTTTCACCTTCATTCTTTTCACAGTATCCTGTGCTGGTTCATCTAAGTAGCGGTCATCTCTATGCAGTGCCAATGCATGACCAATGAAGTCCACGGTGTTGTCATCAAGACCGTATTTTCTGTGAAATTATCACATAACCATAAGCAAGACTAATTCTTTTGCAGATGCCCCTCAATCGAACATGTTAATAAGCAAGACTAATTCTTTTGCAGATGCCCCTCAATCGAACATATTAGTAAGTATGGTAATAGGCACTCAAGAAAATCAGACGAGGAATTTATATTATATGAAAATGCATCTAAATTAACCTATGGAAACTGAACACCAAATAGAAAGCTAAAAATTAAGAGCATACGCAATAAGCTCTCTTGTGGTAACTCTAGTTAGATCCATCCCTTCATGTGTTTTAGGATCACTTTCATTATAATCTTGAACATAGATAAAGAATTTCCGAGCACGCCGCTTCTCAAAAATGCCCATCAGAGGAGATTTAAGTGCCTCCATATCAGTAGCTGGCACCTTGTGTACCTATTTCAACGGGTGTAACAATATTCTAGGTTAGAACAAAGTTATCCAAAAAATTTCTAAAATTCAACATGTCGAATTGCACCAAACAGGTGAAAGACTATATCCATGAAAAACAACTATACCTTTCCTTTGTTATACACAAAGCTGCCATCAACTGCTTTAAAGTATAAATATTTCGTAACATCGGTATGAATTAGCACCCGCACAAGAGCACCATTTGCCATAATAAACTGCTCCAAAGAACGATTTAGAACATCACAAATAATGGAAGGTTTGTTTCCATGAAGTAGATAGTCAAAAGAAAAAGGGGAAAACCTTAGGGATCATGTCAACATTAAAATCCCTGCTAGAACCCAGTTCAGCTGGAGGTTTGTCGCTTCCTCTAAACCTCTTCCAAAGCTGAAACATAATAACTCTTTATCAGACAAATAGGAGAAACACATAGAACAAAAAATCAAGCTCGAGATTTGTAGAAAATTACCTGGACAAGATTGAGGGAAGTTGATTCTCCTCCATAGTAGTCATTTCTGTCCATGTGCAGAACCTATTAACATGAAATAAGCCATACTCAATCACTGGACAGCTGAAGTAAATCAAAAAAGAATGTTAAGCATGTTTAAGTTGAAATCCATATTCCATGGCCTTTGTGCCAAGAGCATATTCTTTCCTTTTTTCTTTTCATTCAACCAAAAATTGACTTGATCAAAATTCTACCACCCAATCCGCAGGTAAAGTTGATTACTCTCTTTCCATGATAAGAGAGAAATCTCGCCATTGGCATATGGTTTGAAACTCGAAATGTAATGGGCCTGCCCGTCTACCTTCTCTAGTATTTAAGGATTCCTACGCATGACATACGCCTAACCCACACATCACGTGTTGCTCTCTTACCACTATACGAAAGCCCTGGGGCTAAAGTTGATTACTCTCTTGCATTTGTACGTACATAAATCCAAAAGACTAAACCCGACATATGTGCATAAGTTTTAGGACAGGAAGCTTGTGCGCTTAATCGCGTCCAATTAAGTGCATCTCCAATTCACACTCGCTAGTTAAATCAAATATTGTACTCATGACCAAGTAGGCCAAAGTAGCTTTTACAATGATAGTGTTATCTTATATACTCATATGGCATATTTCCAAGTGAAATGATTGTCTTTAACGTAATTGCACCTAAATATTTATAATACACATTAACTGATAACCTTATGAAAATGGTAACTAACTTACTATTATTAGGTTAGATTACACCGATAAGGTAAAAAAAATTCTACTCTATCAGTGTATAAAACTTACAATTAAGTTATCTTGACAATGAAGATCACTGAGAAAAGGGTCAAATCAGAGATAATACAAATCAATCTTTGCATCATAAAATGTCAGAGTTATCAGATCCTTAACAAAAGTTACTAATTACATATTACGGACAAAAAACCAACAACTAAGGGATTAAAAATAAATTCGAAGATCTAATAAAAGGAATACCGATCTGACAAAAATTCAATAATTAATATACCTTAAGACCATCGACGGATAGAAGACCGCTAAGGATGCATTCCTTAAGACCTGTGCCGAGCACAATCACATCATATTCTTCATCCATTTTTTGCTGCTGCTGCTATTGTATATTCGATCAAATCGGAGATGAATTTTGATTAAGCAAAGAAGAAAATTATAGAAGCGGATGATTAGGGTTCTGTATTGGTTAAGCTAAATATCAGCTCTGATACCATGTAGAATAATTATTTTGGTAGGATAATAATTTCATTCCACTAGATGGGCTTATATAATAATTACAAAGGGGAGATAACATAAAATATAAAGAACTCTACTCTAAGTACATAACATAAAATATAAAGAACTCTACTCTAAGTAGACATCTAGTCTATAAGCATGACTCTGAACCTAATAACGAAAATTATAATAATTGATAGGTTCTTCTTTTCATCTGCTTAATTGTGTGTGAATTTTGTTTTGGCTTCACTTTCCATATTTTAATTTGCTGAATTTTCTTTTTTGGCGTGCAATCATTCTCTCACTAAGTCCGGATAATATAATCAAGAGGGAATACTTTTCAGACTAAATTAAAAAAAAGACTTTAAGATCAATATATTCCAATGAAATGTGATTATTGTAAAGGAAACTTCATGGGTTGTCTTGTTTGTTCTCTTTGTAATAAAGACAGACACATTTAGTTTTCATTTTGCAAAATTTTGAATATTTTCTTAAAAGCCTCTTAATGTATTTGTAGGAGTCTTCCCCGTAGGACTAGGAGCTTAATTCAAAGTTTCAAACTAGCAATATAAGTAAAGAAGATCCAATCGTAGCTTGATTCTACGAGGTCCGGCAAATGTCTCCTCTTTCACTTTGTATCCTTTGTTCTTTAGTTTCTAACATTTGGGCCCATCGTTCCATGCCTAAGCTCAACCTTCATGGGTGGATTTATATGATTTTCCAGAAAGTAGGAAGAATGTATGGATCATAAGCGTTTCTGTATACGGAGAAAATCGAGCTCATGGTGCATCCTAGCTTTTGACAAGATAAGCCAGGCTCGAGATATGACAATAAGGGACCGAAATCAAGCAAAAGTCCCACCGGGCGAGAACCCGGGGGCATGACGCCTGCCTTCAAGGATATCGAGGTCATGATCCCGGAATCAGTCCTAGCCTCGAACAACTTCGAAGAACACTGTCAGACAATACAGCATAGCCAACAGAAGGCCGAAATATCAGAGACCGGTCGAATGTTACAGCAGGAATCTTGGCACGTATCGTTAAGGAACCGGCAATCAGCGAATTAGAAGATTTTTTACCTTTTATAGAGTTGTACCTAAAATAGGACTCCTCTGCTATATAAAAGAGGTCTAGAAATTCATTCAAAAAATTGAAACACGCACTCAAAAGCAATACATTGTAATTTTTTCTCTCTTTAAGCTTTTGCTCCTTTTTGATCGACATCGGTCGCGGTGAGCCTGGCTCGAGAGTAATTATTCCATCAAAACTGAAACTATCCAACTCATGTGGTTTGAATTTATTTTATCTTTATTTATTCAATAGCAACTCAATTTATCGCTTTGCATCATATAAATCCGCGTATCCTTAAAATCATTAAAAATTTTAATAGTTATCCGATATTGAGAGCAAACAGTTTGGCGCCCACCGTGGAGCTAATGATAACAGTGGTGATTTGATACAAATTCCCGTAACACAACCTATTTTACATTTGTTCTTTGAAGTGTCTTTGATTCCAGGTTAAAATCGAAATATCAAACCCACAGTCTGCCCCTCTAAACATGGATGCGAAGTCCAGGCAACATGGCGAGAACAACAATGCATTACCCGGTAACGAGGTGCCCCTAGTCGATCTTGGCGGAGTTCCAGTGGCAGACCCCATCGACGTTAGTTTGCATTTGGCCATCAACACAAATTTGCCTACCGACCCCAAGAACAGCGTACGCAGGGAAGTCCGATCAATTGCCCAGAATACTTGTAGCGGCGAAAATGATGAGATCAACTTGCGAGTGATCTTCGAAATGTTACAGGCTCAACAGGCAGCGATAGCCTAGTTGCAGCACCAAAGCCGAGCGCCGAGCAGGGTTGAGCCCGAACCATCTCGGGAAGTCACCCGCAGAAATGAACCAATCACGAAGAGGCCGAAAGAAAATGAATCGGGGACTAACCCCAAGATCATAAAAGTGCTCGAGGAATTGACAAAACAGATAGAATCGAGAGAGAAAAAAATCGAAGTTAAGGACAAAAAAGTAAAACCTACAATTCCTGGGCCGATCAAATCCCGGGAGCACCTTCGATATTGAAGGGCTTAGATTCCAAAAAGTTTGTTCAAAAACCTTTTCCTCCCAGCGCAGCGCCAAAGCCGATCCTAAAAATGTTCCGCATGGACGAGATTCTAAGTACAACGGAACGCCGACCCAAATGAGCATATGACCTCCTACACATGCGTCATCAAAGAGAACGACTTGGAGGATGACGAGATCGAGTCTGTCCAGCTGAAAAAAGTTTGGAGAAACTCTATCGATGGGAGCTATGATATGGTATCACAACCTACCTCCTAATTCTATTGACTCTTTTACTATGCTTGCAGATTCATTCGTAAGGTTGACTCATTTACTATGCTTACAAATTCATCTGTAAAAGCACATGACGGGCTATCAAGGTCGAGATCAAGAAGTCAGACCTTTTCAAAATGAAGCAATTCATGTTCCGATTTCAAATAGAATGGATGGACTTACCTCCGGTCGCAGACGATTGGGCCGTTCAAGCCTTCACGAGGACTCAATGTTTGAAGCTCGTTGGCTTCACAGGAGTTGAAGCAAAATCTGGTGGAGTACCCGACTGTCACCTATGCTGACGTGCATAATCGGTATCAATAAAAAATAAGGGACAAAGATGATAAACTCAAGGCCCTTTCCGGGTCCGTTTATCCCGTCAAATCAGTTGACAGAGTCAGGAGAGACATAGATCGTGAGCCAAGGTCGAACAGGGATCGGTATCAACCATATAATGGAGACCGAAGAGGCAGTGGATCTGGGCGAAACCCCGTGAAAAGTGAAAGAAGAAGTGATCGAGGTCAAAACAACTAGGGACTCATGAGCAAAAACAGTTTCGACAGGCCCATCGGGCAGAACAAAGAGCCAAGGCCATCGAAGTACAATTTTAACATCGTCGTTGCCGCCATCGTATCCACCATTGGACGTATCAAGGACACCAAATGGCCTCGACCTCTACAATCTAATCCAGCCCAAAGGGATCCTAACCTAATGTGCAAATATCATGGCACTCACAGCCGTTTTCCTTAGTATGTCGAGGGTGGATTAATGAATGACTGCTTTAGCTCTATCGACAGAGGCCCCGCCTAAAGTTCTGACCCTTGCTTCAAGCTCTGCTCTGGGAGAATGGCCCCACCCGATGTAATCGACGTCACATCTCGACCTGTTCGTGCTGCAGAGCGAACACCTACTTTGAGGAGAAAGAAATCCTTTCCTAAAGTGAAAGTGAATTCAAGCCAGTACATCATAAATAAAAAGAGAGGCTTCAGTTTATTGCTTATCTATGGAATATCGCATTGTTACTAGCCTTTCAAAAAATGAATTTTATTGTTAGGAAATAAGGGAGACTGTGACTCTCTCCCTTTATGTGTTCTATATCAAAGTCAAAGAGGGGCTTGCCATCTAGCGAAAATATGTTTTGCCGAGGGACATCTTTCTTAAGGGTTTCTTTCAACGCCTTACAATTTGTTCTCATCAGGAACCTCTGGTGTTGGATGTAGATTTTGAACTTTAGGATGGACTTCACTGGTTTTATGGATAGAAGATTGCCGACAATTAAGAGAGGAAGTAGCCCGGCTATTCAATAAAGGGCATCTCCGAGAGTTCCTAAGTGATCGAGCCAAGAACCACTTTAGGAACAAAGATTCTGGTAAACGGGTTGAACATGAGGAACCTCAGTACGTCATTAACATGATCATCGGTAGGGTCGATGTCCCCCAAGGGCCGATGCTGAAGCGCACCAAAGTATCTATCACAAGGAAAAAAGGACTCAGGATTACGTTCCGGAGGGAATCTTATCTTTCAACGATGAAGACGCTGAAGGGATCATGTAGCCCCACAACAATGCACTAGTAATATCAGTTTTCATAAATAAATCTCGAGTTAAACGTGTGTTAATTGATCCAGGTAGCTCGGCCAACATCATCAGATCGAGGGTCGTGGAATAGCTCGGCCTACAGGATCAGATCGTGCCTGCGGTCCGAGTCCTAAACGGGTTCAAAATGGCATGTGAGACCACTAAAGGGAAGATAACAATACTGGTGAACACCGCCGGAACCGTTCAGGAAACAAAGTTCTATGTGATCGAGGGGGACATGAGGTACAATGCTCTGTTCGGAAGACCATGGATTCACAACTTGAGGGCGGCATCCTCAACTCTGCACTAGGTGTTGAAGTTCCCGACGTTGGAAGGAATAAAAATAGTTTACGGGGAATAACTGGCCGCCAAATAAGTGTTCGCGGTCGACGAGGTGGTCCCGATATCAACACTTTCGGCACCAAAGGAGCTGGGTCCGATCACCAAGGGAGAAACCAAATAGCAACTACTGACACCGGTTCCGTCCTAACCGGAGAAATAGGAGACGGGTGAGGACGATGACCACGGGATTCCTAGGTCTTTCGTAGCTCCCAATGACTCCGACGCTACCAAATCGACGGTCGAGGAACTGGAGCAAGTCGTACTGATCGAACACTTGCCCGATAGAAAGGTATACTTTGGCACGGGGTTGAATGAGCTCAGGAAAAAACCATTCAATTTCTTATGGCTTACGAAGATTGTTTCGACTGGTCCCACCTTGATATGACAGGGATCCCGCCAGAAATAACCATTCACAGGCTAAGCTTGGACCCGAAGTTCCACCCGGTCAAGCAGAAGAGGAGACCCCAGTCCGAGGTCAAACATGCTTTCATCAAGGACGAGGTATCTAAACTCCCATCCAGGAGGTAAAATACCCGGACTGGTTAGGAAACATAGTAGTAGTCCCCAAAATGGGGAACAAATTAAGAATGTGCGTAGATTATAAAGATTTGAATGAAGCTTGTTCTAAGGACTCTTTCCCTTTGCCTAACATCGATCGCATGATCGATGCGACGAGCGGCCACGAGATGTTCAGTTTTCTCGATGCTTATTCCGAGTACAATCAAATTTGAGTGGACCCGAGTGATCAGGAAAAAACTTCCTTCATCACCAAGTACGACACCTACTGCTATAATGTGATGCCGTTCGGACTAAAAAATGTCGGCGCCACTTACCAACGCCTAGTAAATTGAATGTTCGAAGAGAAAATAGGAAAATCAATGGAGGTTTACATTCACGATATGTTGGTTATGTCCCTACGAGCAGAGGACCATTTGAAATATTTGTTGGAAACCTTCAGTATATTGAAGAAATACAATATGAAGCTGAATCCGAAGAAATGTGCATTTGGAGTCGGGTCTAGTAAATTCCTCTGATTCATGGTATCAAACCGGAGGATCGAGATCAACCCCGATAAGATCAAGTCATCAAAGATATCACTGTTGTGGACAACGTGAAGGCCGTACACAGGTTAACCAGCCGCATAGCCGCCTTGGGACGATTTATCTCGAGGTCGTCCAGAAAAAGCCACTATCTCTTCTCACTATTGAAGAAAAAAAATAACTTTTCATGGACCCTAGAGTGCCAACAGGCCTTGGGGGAGCTCAAGCGATATCTATCGAGCCCACCGCTACTTCACACGCCGAAGATAGACGAACAGCTATACCTATACTTGGCAGTATCAGTGATAGCGGTAAGTGGAGTCCTGGTGTGGGAAGAGAAAGGTACGTAATTTCCAATTTACTATGTTAGCAGGACTCTCGGCGAGGCTGAAACTAGGTGCCCTCACCTAGAAAAGCTGGCGCTCTCTTTGCTAAGTGCCTTTAGGAAGCTAAAACCGTACTTCTAATGTCACCCCATATGTTTCGTAACCACTTACCCATTGAGGAATGTAATGCATAAACCCTAGCTCTCGGGACGGTTGGCCAAATGGGCCGTAGAGACCAGTGGGTACGACATCGAATATCGGCCTCAGACTGCCATTAAGTCTCAAATTTTGGCCGAATTTACATCGACCGTAATACCCGAGATCAAAAGAGAGTTGTTGTTGAACTCAAGGACCTCTTTGGGAATCTGGACCCTCTTTACGGATGGCGCCTCGAACGCGAAGGGGTCTGAACTTGGAATTGTATTGAAACCGCCCGCAGGTAATATAGTTAGACAATCTATCAGGCTGTGAAATTAACTAACAATGAAGCCGAGTATGAGTCCATGATTGTAGGTCTCGAACTAGCCCAAAGCTTGGGGGTGGAGGTGGTTGAAGCTAAATGCGATTCCCTCTTTTAGCGTGAACCAAGTTAATGGGACTTTCGAAGTCAGAGAGAAACAAATGTAAAGGTACCTGGATAAACTGCAGGTAACGTTACATCGGTTCAAAGAATGGACTCTACAACACGTGCCTCGAGATCAAAAAAGCGAGGCCATGCCCTTGCTAACTTGGGGTCGTCGATCGATGATGACGAGTTCAACCCGGGAGCGGTCGTGCAAATCATGAGATCGGTAGTGAAAAAAGGTCATGCCGAGATAAACTCAACGAGCCTGACTTGGGACTGGAGAAACAAATATATAAAATATCTGAAGACCGAAAACTGCCTTCGGACCCAAAGGAACCGAGGTCTCTGTGTACGAAGGCGGCCAGGTTCAGCCTGTCAGAAGACGGTACATTATTTCGGAGAACGTTCGATGGCCCACTCACAATAGGTCTAGGACCGGGAGACACCAAGTATGTTCTGAGGGAAATCCACGAAGGCACCTGCGGAAATCATTCGGGCTCTGAATCATTAGTTCAGAAAATAATTAGAGCTGGCTACTATTGGATCGACATGGAAAAGGATGCGAAGGAGTTTGTGCAAAAATGGGATGGGTGTCAGAGGCATGCTCCGATGATTCATCAGCCCGGGGAGCTACTACATTCGGTCTTGTCCCCCTGCCGTTCATGAAATCGGAAATGGACATTGTTGGCCCTCTTCCATGGGCACCTGGTAAGGCTCAATTTATATTATTTATGACTGACTATTTTTCTAAAATGGGTGGAAGCCCAAGCTTTTGATAAAGTCGGAGAGAAGGAAGTCATTGATTTCATCTAGAACCACATAATATGTTGGTTCGAAAAGGCGGCCGAGATCATGTGTGACAATGGGAAGCAGTTCGTCGGCAGCAAAGTAAGCAAGTTTCTCGAGGATCATAAGATCAGAAGAATCCTGTCGACACCCTACCACCCTAGTGGGAACAGGCAAGTGGAGTCCACGAACAAAACCATACTCCAAAACCTCAAAAACATATTGACCGACACCAAAGAAAAATGGAAAGAAATCTTGCTCGAAGTCCTATGGGCTTACCGTACGACCTCGAAGTCCAATATCGGGGCTACCCCGTTCTCGTTGGTTTATGGCGCCGAATCTCTAATACCGGTCGAAGTCGGAGAACCGAGTCTCAGTTTTCGATATGCAACCGAAGAATCAAATAACGAGACCATGAATACGAGCCTGGAACTATTAGATGAAAGACGCGAAGCCGACATCGTCCGGCTGGCAGCCCAAAAACAACGGATCGAGAGGTATTACAATCAAAGATCCAACCTTCAACACTTCAATGTCAGGGACTTAGTGTTTAGGAAGGTCACATTAAACACCCGGAACATGAATGAAGGAAAGCTGGGACCGAACTGGGAAGGTCCATATCAAATTATCAAGATAAATGGAAAAGGGTCGTACAAGCTCGAAGCAATGAATGGTGAGCGACTACCGAACAACTGGAATGTAACTCACTTGAAATGATATTACTATTAAGGTATGACCCTGTTTACTTCTTTTACTTATTTACGTTTTGGATTAACACTTGCAGGTAACCGTCAAAGAACGATACAATCTTTTAGGCCTGAAATCATACGTTGCACTTGAATCGGTTTTGTCCCAAATGGATTTTCCGGCAAGATTTTTAACGAGGCAACAGTGGATGTGCTAACTTAGAATCAAAGGTCGGTTGTCAACAGTATCCGAGGCTTCTCTATGATCAACCTCGAACATTGGGGGGCATCACCCTTGCAAAATAATTTTGGCAAGGAAAGAAACTTTATGCTCGAATAGTCTAGGCTTGATCAATAGGATTTACTTAAAGGGCCAAACAGTGAAATGAACCGTGCCTACATAGACCACCCAAGCCCGAACACAAAGCTTGAACAACACATGTGTAAATTTCTATATTACGCACAAAATTGAAATGAAATTTCTACCTTTCAGATAAATATTTTGCCCCATGAAAAATTTTCTTTCTTACATTTGATCCCCCAAAGACATCGAGCCGAAGGGCCACCTCACTTGGGAACTGCCGCCCAAGGCAGGTTCGAACATCCCGAGATAATAAAGTCCGTGGGCACAAAGCTTATTTGGCAGTGCCAAAACTTTAAAGGCTACGGCCACCCCTATTCGGGAACAGTTATCTCGGTTAAACGCGGATGACTCGAGGTAACAAGCCCACTGGACAACACCCGAACTAGAAAGGCTACGACTTTATTAAAACGGCTCGAAGACGTTCGAGATTCGTAATAAAAAATAAGGCCTTCAAAATTTCTAAACCGGTTCAAAAGGCTACCCTCATCAAATTATAATTTAAAAAATTCTAAGTACTGTGGGAAAAGCTTCCAGTCATACCGAGCCCCACGAGTCTTAAACAAAATATTATCGAGAGCAAGGCCTGTTTGAACCTCCGAACAATACCTAATTATTATGTGCTAAGTCATTCGATATCTTTGCAATCATAAAGAAAAAAGCGAAAGGAAACGAGCTTAAAAACTGTCGAAGGGAAAAAAAAAGATATACATACATATATACACACACACACACACACACACACACACAAAGGACAAACGCCCTTGACAAAAAATTACAAATGTACAAAAGTACAATAACAAAGAAAAAAATATTAGGCACTTAAACGGCTTGGTCTCCGCAGGAGCCCACCTCGTCACCAGAACCATTAGAGTCTTCTCCGCCACTAGATCCATCCGAACCCTCAGAGTCTTCTCCTTCCTCGGAATACGCCAGTTTCCTGGCCTAGGCTTCAAGCCCCTTAGCAGTTTCGACCTCGGCCGACAAATTAAAACCCCGAGCATGAACTTCCTCGAGGGCCTGCTTTCGGGACTGCCACTTTACATATTCGAGTATCTCTTTTAGCTGGTCCTGGGCTGCCTCGGCATCGGCCTTATACTGGGCCACCATCTCATCGGCATCAGCATTGGTCACTTCAACCACCAACTTGGCCACTTAAGCTCCTTGGCAAGGGTCTCTCGATCAGAAACAACCGAGCTTAGTTGAACCTGGAGCTCCTCAATATTTTGGGATCGTGCCTCAGCCTTCTCCTTCGTTGCTCGAAGCTGGACCTCCAACGAGGTCAACTATGCCCCGGCAGTCTCCTTTTCCTAGGCTAGGCGGCCCATCTTGCCTCTCCACTCTTCGCCTTGACCTTGACTGCATCCATCTCGGCTCGGAGCTGGTCGATCCGATCAATTTTCTATTAAATCTAGGGGTTCCGACCATTAGAAACTGTGTCTAGCTCATCGACACTAACTTCAAAAAAAATTACATGTTTAACTAGGTCGCCGTGTTCTTTCCTAGCCGCTTCCAACTCAGCTCGAAGGCTCTTAGCCTCTTCTTCACGCTGCTCACTGAGAAGTTTGTACGTGTCCCTCTTCTCAGTAAGCTCTCTAACTTCAGCTTCGAGCTAGTTCAGCTCATCCAGTACCGGAGAAAAGTTTCATGGTGAAGCACCAAGGTCTACAAATACGAAGAAAAATATTAGGATTATCTAAGTGTAAAAGGAGAAATTGAAATCATCGAGAGTTATCTAAAGTTACTCGGTTAAGCACCTGTTGTGCTTCATTGAACAGGCAGGGCGCGTCTACCTCGTTCATTTTGGCCTGGTCTTTTTCGGTCACCAGGCACCGGAGGTAACTGACCACCCATACAGGGGTGGAAAGAACCCGGGCAGCCTCCGGAATGGTAATGAAAATGGATCGCTTCCAATCAAGATCCAAACTCAGTGCAGGGAACCGGTTGACCACTTTCCGGCTTGAGTTAGGCCCGCCTGCCTCCGAGGTGGGGATCTTCCTCAGTACCTCTATGTTACCCAATCCTGTGACGTCCTCCGTGGCAGTGGAATTCACGCCATCAAAAAAGTAGCAGAGGGGGTTGTCCCCTCCGTGGGCCCCCTCGTTATGATGTCCTTTCACCGTTTGAGCCTCGTTGTACATGAACTTGGCGAATGAGAGAGACTCGATGAAGTCTATCACACCGAATGCCTCCTTCGGGGCATTGCTCGCATCCCGGGAAGCCTCAGCCCCGGTCTCCTCGTCGGCCTCCCTGGCTTGAGGTAGATCAGCCTCACGGATCTATGGTTTAGTGGCCCCTACTTTTTGAGCTGTGACGGCTCACGGGCCACTAGAATAAAAGGTTCTTCTTCTTCAGATTAGTCCCTCAGTCGATATAGCGAATCGAAGTTGGTGCTTTTTTTGACTTGCGCACCAGCCTTCTCCTTGTTTTATTTTTCTTCGAGCTCGGGGAACTCGGAGCCCTCTTTTTTTCTTCTCTTCGGCCTGTCTCAGAGCATGGGACTCAGTAGGTAATTCATCGCCACCGGCTAGAGGCCTCAGCTCGACATCCTTAGATAAACCTGCAAAAAAAAAAAAGTAAAGGAAGTAAGGGCTTAATGTTAAAAGAGGAACCTTAATACTACCTACTCGAGAAAGAAGTCTCACCATGGGAGTAGGCCTCCTAACGGCCCTTCGAGAGCTTGCACCACGAGTGCTCGGAATAAGGCATATGTGATACGATACCCTCGACCCACTCCTTGAGTCAAGGGATAGCGTTTGGGACCCGAGCGATGGCTGCACCACCATAAAGCACCAATAGGAAAAATAGAAGTACGTGTAAAATCAACGTTCGAAAGTAAATCGTACTTATGTGAGGTATTGCACTTCTCAGGGAATGGCTTGCACTCGGCTGGGATTAAGTCCGAAGTCCTCACTCGGACAAAATGGCCTTACCAGCCCCGATCCCGATCCTCGTCAATACTTGAGAACGGGGCTTTACTGGCCCGCCGCACAAGTTTTATCAGTCCCCCCGGGAAGATTCGGGGAGTGTATAAGCGTAGAAGATGGTCGATGGTGAACGAGCACCCATCTATTTTTTTCACAAAGAACCGAAGAAGGATTACGATCCTCCAGAGCGATGGGTGAATCTGGCCTAAGGCACACGTTGTACCTTCTGCAAAAATCCAAAATGACCGGATCCACCAGGCCCAATATAAAGGGATAAGTGTAAACACTTAGGTATCCCTTGACATGGGTGGTAATAGCTTCATCGGGTCGGGGACCACTATGTCCTTATCGGCCCAGTTGCAGTCTTTTCGGACTGTGGGGAGGATCTCTTTGGTGATCGAGCAAATGTATCTCGAGACCTCCTCACACCGGTCTTGTATGGAGAAAGGCTTTTCGACCTTGAAACCGATGTTGACCGAACATCCACCGGGGATGAACATTTTCAAAGGGGGTTCAGGTACTGGTTCATCAACGGCGGCGCGCGAAACGGTCTCCTCGGCTTCAATAGCCAAACGCGTAGTAGAAGGATTTTCTTTCTGGGGAACGGTTTTGGAAGTTTTTGCCATTTCTTCAAAAAAATGGAGGAAAATCTGAGCAAGGTGGAGAAAGAAAGGAAGATTGAAGGATTAGACTTGTTGGCTTGAGATGAAGATGGGTAAAAATTCTTGCAAAAAGACTCGAATAACTGGGGTAAAAGTGCTAAGAGTGTTGAAATCTTAAAGGTACGAGGGTAGAAGGTTTGAATGTAAAGTGAAAATGAACAAAGGACGGGGTATTTATAGTAGTTTAGCGGCGTTTGGCATCTAGGGACGGCCGACCGACGGCTGACATGCATTTAATGCCATTAAGACTTGGCTGACGAGACGTTTCGGTTATTTTGTTGTTTTTGTCACGGTATATCGAAATAAGAATCGGAAGATCATGTCATTTCTCATCGTTTACTCTCCGAAAAACGATGGGACTATCTGTATACGGGTAAAATCGAGCTCATGGTGCATCCTAGCCTTCGACAAGATAAGCCAGGCTCGAGATATCGCAATAAGGGACCGAAATCAAGCCAAAGTCCCACCGGGCTAGAACCCAGGGGCATGATGCCTACCTTCGAGGATATCGAGGCCATGATGCGGTCCTACCCTCGAACTACTTCAAAGAACATTGTCAGACAATCCAGCATAGCCAACAGAAGGCCGAAATATCTGTGATCGGCCGAATGTTACGACAGGAATCTCAGCACGTATTGATAAGGAACCGGCAATCAGCGAATTAGAAGATTTTTTATCTTTTATAGAGTTGTACCTAAAATAGGACTCCCCTACTATATAAAGGTGGTCTAACAATTCATTTAAAAAATTGTATCACGCACTCAAAAGTAATACATTGTTATTTTCTCTGTCTTTAAGCTCTTGTTCTTTTTTTATCGACATTTGTCGTAGTGAGCCCGACTCGAGTGCGATTATTCCATCAAAGTTGAAACTATCCAACTCGCGTGGTTTGAATTTATTTTATCTTTATTTATTCAATAGCAACTCAATTATCGCTTTGTATCAAGTTAATTCGCATATCCTTAAAACTATTTACAAATTTAATTGTTATCCAATTTTAAGGATAAATAATCTCTGTCACCGCGCATGTTCGACATAACAGCAAATAATAGTTCTCAGAAGATATAGTTTGTATCTTCATGATTTAATTTGAATATGAAAAATTCATCCCTATGCAAAGTAGGGTTTGGTGAATTCCCAATATAAATGTAGGAATAATGATTTCTTTATCTACATACCAGGATTTGAGCAAGCCGAGATGTGTCTGATCCTACCCGCCTTCTACAATAGGATTAGTGATGCTTCTATCAGCCTTGGACTGGCCAAGAACGAATGTTGTAGGAGATCGTAGTACGATCCATACTTGGCCTCTGTGTGGAGATATATATTCTTGATGGATTTATCTCATGTGTAATATGGCCATTAATTTGGCTTTTTTTTCAATAGGGGGTCAAGTGTTCATGATATTTGTCATGACATCATATTCACTATAACAAATTATTGGACTAAGTTTTCATGACATTTGCCATGATATCATATTTACTATAACAAATTTGTAGATCAAGTTTTCATGACATTTGCTATGACATCATATCCACTATTAGGCCAAGGATTTCTTGCTATAAATAGAGGAGCTTCCCCTCGTTTGAAAAAATACCAAAATAAGAGAGATGTAATAAAAGTTAGAGAGAATGATCCACAGATTATAGTCTGTGATAAATAGCGAGTGTGAGTAATATTGTAGTGAGGTTTTAAATAAAGGGTGTTATTTCTTTCAAAATTATAGTAGTCTCTTGACACTACTAAGTTGTAATATTAGTGGTGATATTGCTCCGCTTGGATATTGTATTTTACCTCGTTAAAAGAGTTGGTGTCGTTGTTACTCTCTTGTGTTATTATTATTTGCCGTAGATATTATTTCTGGGCGGGATTATTAGTTTTTCAACAACGTGGTATCAGAGCCATAGCAAATAATGGTACGCTGTCTTTTTAGTATCCCCGTCTCACAAAAGATAATTATGAGAAATGGTGTCTACGTACGAAATCCATTCTTGGCTCCCAGGATGTGTGAAAAATAGTAGATAGAGGGTATGCAAAACCCGATAATGAGGAATCTCTACCTCAAAATGAAAAAGATGTCTTGGCAAAGAAAAGGAAGAAGGATCCACAAGCCCTCACGCTCACCACCAATGTTTGGATGATGCCATGTTTGAGAATGTGGTAGATACTACCACCTCAAAGGAAGCTAGGGAGATTTTACAAAATTCTCTTCAAGGAGTTGACAAGGTGAGGAAGGTAAAACTTCAAACTAAAAATGAAAGAATCATAATGTATTTTGGATAGTTGTTCAAAAGTGAAGGCTGTTGTAAATCAATTAAGAAGATACGGAGAGGACATGGAAGATGTCTGTGTGGTAGAAAAGATCCTTCGCACTTTAACAGCTAAATTTGATTTTGTGGTGTGTGCTATTGAGGAGTCTAAAGATTTAGATTCTATGCTGGTAGAGCAATTGGAGGGATCTTTACACGCCCAAGAAGAAAACATCAAAAGAAGACAAGAAGTGCCACAGGAGCAACTTCATAAAACTCGGGCATCCTTTAAGGATTATGGAGGTGAAAAGAGCTATCGAGGAAACGGATGAAGACGAAGCTGTGGCAGTCATGGAAGAGGAAGAAGCAATGGTAACAACTTCAACAATGAAGTTAAAATCCACCAAACATTCAGAGGTCGTAGCCGTGGACAAAGAGAAGGAAGAGGACGTGGCTACTACCAAGAAAATAATGGGAGGTATGACAAATCAAAAATTGAGTGTTATAATTGTCATAAATTTGGCCACTACTCTTGGAATGTCGTAGCAATGCTGAAGAAAAATCTAACCTTGTTGATGGCAAGAAATAAGAATATGAGTCAATGTTGTTGATGGCACTAAAGGAAGAAGACGGGGATGATTACATCTCGTGGTATTTGGACAATGGAGCAAGCAATCATATGTCATGGGCGGCTTTCCAGCCTCGCCCCATGACCCCTTGGACGCGCCCCGCGGCATCCTGGCAAGCCTCTCAAAGCCTAGCGCCACGGTCGACCCCGTGGTCTCGGCAGCGCCAAGTGACAAGCGCGCCTGTGCCTCTGACGCCCCACCAACACTCCTTGCCGGCGCCCAGCGGCTTGCGAGTGCCAACAGCATCGCGCGCATAGACAATGCTGCGCGCACAGACAATGCCGCGTGCACAGACAATGCCGCGCCCATCCTTCATGAACCAAGCGCCAGCGCCCAGCTGCAGGCAGACACAAATATGCCGCGCGCGCCGACAGCAACGCGCGCGCAGACCCTGATGCTCATGACAAAGTTGCTGCCACTGGACTTGCTCTTACTTTTTAGAAGTCTAAGTCCTTTTCATTGTAGTAGGTTTACTTCATTTTACATTCAGTATGTATTTCCAGCTTTCATAGGTCGATTGCCTATCCTTACGTCGCCCTTCCAAAGGACCTCAGGAAGGGGCCGCGTAACAGTTGGTATCGAGCCTAGGCTCAACATCGGACGAGGGAACGTGTTGCCATTTTACCATTTATGACCATGGTGACTCAAGGGGATCGAATCAATGTCCTCGAACAGACGGTTGGCGTATTACGGCCCATCGTAGATACGGTGCCTGATTTAAAAACCAGCCTAGAGCAAAGGTTGGACGACCTGGACCGCAGAATGCGGCAGGCGGAAAATGACATTGCAAACATCAGTCGAGATTCTGAGGATGACCGTCAACCAGCAGCTGTCGAAGCAGCTGGCATTCATGGCAAATTCGAGGACCTCCAACAGGAGCGTGCTCCGGATTTGGCCCAACGAGAACAAGAGGCAGACAGAATCACTGCCATGCAGCAAACCATAGACAACTTGACAAGCCAGCTCAATATTGTCAATGCTGCCCTTCAAAGCTTGCTCAGAGGAGGCGACAACCATATTGGGGGCGCCATGAACATTTCCCCTGTTCCACAAAAGCTGAAAATTCCGGAGCCAAAGCCATACAACGGAGCCCGGGATGCTAAAGAAGTTGAAATTTCATATTCGACATCGAACAATACTTCGATGTCGTCGGTCCACTAGACGAAGCAAAACAGGTAGCAACTGCTGCCATGTATCTTCAGGGCGATGCTAAACTCTGGTGGCGAGTGAAATATGAAGCCATCAGGGCCGGTGAAAACAACCTCTAGACATGGGTGGAACTAAAGGCAGCCATACACCTGCAGTTCTTCCCTGAGAATATGGAATACAATGCGTGGAGAAAACTGCGGGAACTCCGCCAAACCAGATCAGTGCGGGACTTCTCCGCACTCATGCTAAACATACGAGACATAGGCGACAAAGATAAACTCTTCGCATTCATAGAAGGTTTGAAACCCCATGCCCGTGCAGAGCTGCAACGACAGAGGATAGATACCCTGCCTAGGGCAATCCAAGCTGCAGAGTACCTTGGGGACTATCATTTGGAAATTCTGAGGGACAGGTCCCAGCCGCCTGTTCGAGGGGGATACAACGGGAGCCAATCGAGCAATGGTGGCCCTAGCAAAAATGGGGGAGATTGAAGTGCATCCAAAGCTAAGACTCCTTCATCAAGAAGCAACACCGCTGCATCAGTCAACAATAATCAGGGGAGAAAGCCTCCTTCAGAATGCCATCATTGCGGCGGAGAACATTGGAACAATGAATGCCCACATGTTAAGATCAACGCCCATCAGGCTGTCGAAGACGAGTCAGACACTGACTCTGACAGCGCAGAGCAAGTAGGAGCCTTCAACGCACTTGTTGACTCCATTCCAGATACCTTAGCAGGAACCAGCATAGGTAACCCTAAGAAGAACATCGGCCCGATTGCCAAGAAAGGGAAAGAGAAGACGGATGAGAGGCCTCCCGTCACAGAAGAGAGGACCCTCATGTTCGTTGACATGAAAGTGAATGGAAGGCCCATTCGAGCAATGATAGATACAGGTGCAACCCACAACTACTTGGCCTCAACTCAAGTAGAGCGCCTTGGTCTAGCAGTGAAAAAGTGCAGGGCCCGTGTCAAGGCTATCAACTCACCACCTCAGCCAGTGAGTGGAAAAGCCAAAGCAGTACCAATGAAGCTTGGTCCATATGAGGGAAGATTCAACCTACGCATAGCTACCATCGATGACTTCGAGCTGATAGTGGAATTGGAATTCCTGAGGCAAACCAACACTATACCGGTACCATTCGCCGACATGCTCCTGATGATGGTAGACAACGAGGCCAAACCCCGCGTCATTCCATGCAAACCCATAAAGATGGCCGCTGAAAACATCTCGGCCATGCAGTCGAGGAAGGGAGTAAAAAGACATGAACCCAAAGTTTCGGCTACCCTCATCCTCAAGAATCAGAAGTCAAATCATCGGCGTCAAGCAATTGATGGCGCCCCACATTGCGTGAAGACTTGCCAACACTATCCTAAGGACAAGACGGATCGCCCAGCACAAGCGGGACTCTTGAAACCGCTACCTACCCCGCAGAGATCATGGGAAAGCATTTCCCTCAATTTTATCACTAGATTACCCAAGGTCGGAGATCTTACAACCATCCTGGTTGTGGTAGACCAGTTTTCCAACTATTCCACATTCATAGCAGCCCCACAAAACATATCGTCAGAGGATACAGCTCGACTCTTCTTTGCTCATATTGTCAAATATTGGGGTATGCCCAAACACATCGTTAATGACTGCAATTCACGCTTCACTAGCAGATTTTGGACCCATCTCTTTGGGTGCTTTGGATCCACAGTCAGCCACAACTCAAACATTCATCATCAAGCAGATGGCCCAACAGAACGGTTCAATGCCATGCTGGAGGAATATCTCCGCCACTTTGCAACCGGGTCGCAATAACATTGGGTGAAGCTTTTGGATGCTGCTCAGTTGTGTATCAATTCACAAAAGTGCGCCATTACAAACAAAAGCGCTTTTGAAATTATTACCGGACAGCAACCGCTACTCCCACAAACGGTGAATGCACCAAACATGCCAACATCGCCTCAAGCTGCTAGTTTCTCGAAGGAATGGGAGCAAACCATGCAGATAGTGCGGAGCTATCTTGTCAAAGCCCAAAACAGGGCAACGAGGCATGCTGAACAGAACCTGTGCTTTGCTCAATATCAAATAGGAGACAAAGTGATGGTAAGAGTCCCAAAGCAGTACTTATTTGGAGGGAAGGCCAAGGACGCTCGCCTATTGCAGCCATATATCGGACCCATGTCCATTGAAAAACGCCTTGGGAAAGCTACATACCAGGTCAACATTCCATCCTGGTGGAAAATCCATCCAGTGTTCCATGTCAGCCGCCTCAAATCATTTCAGAAATACATGGAGCGTCATTCAGACCATCATCATCACCCCACAAAACAGAGGGGAACAGACCTCCCAGCCAACAGACGCTGGACTAATCATCATCATCATGCAAATAAGGCTCCGGGGACGGTGCCAACTCAGGTGGGGGAGAATGTCATGGGCAGCTTTCCAGCCTCGCCCCATGACCCCTTGGACGCGCCCCATGGCATCCTGGCAAGCCTCTCAAAGCCTAGCGCCACGGTCGATCCCGTGGTCTCGGCAGCGCCAAGTGACAAGCGCGCCTGTGCCTCTGTCGCCCCACCAACACTCCTTGCCGGCGCCCAGCCGCTTGCGAGTGCCAATAGCGTCGCGCGCATAGACAATGCTACGCGCACAGACAATGCCACGTGCACAGACAATGCCGCGTGCATCCTTCATGAACCAAGCGCTAGCGCCCAGCCACAGGCAGACACAAATAGTACCACGCGCGCAGACCCTGATGCTCATGACAAAGTTGCTGCCACTGGACTTGCTCCTACTTTGTAGAAGTCTAAGTCCTTTTCATTGTAAATATAGAGTAGGTTTACTTCATTTTACATTCAGTATGTATTTCCAGCTTTCATAGGTCATCTCTTGTAACTTAGGTTTATTTATTTTAAGCATTATTAGGGGGGTATAAGCAATCAAACATTCAAGCAAGCAATCATTTCTCTGTACTGGTGTCTCACCCCCTCGACACCGCTTTAGCTTTGTAATAGCTTTCAGCATTTTCAATACAATCAGCATTCATCATCAATTACTGCTCTCAATTCTCTCGTTGTCTACGATATGGGTTTTCCCGCACGGTACTGACATTCTAGTCTACCGTGCAGAGGGGACCTCAGTTGGCGGATGGTAATCGTACTGACATCGATTGCCTAGCCTTACGTCGCTCTTCCAAAGGACCTCAGGAAGGGGCCGCGTAACATTATGGATGCAAAGAGAAGTTTGTGGAGATCAATAAAATAGTGAGAGGTCATGTGTCTTTGGAGATACCTCAAAGATTCAAATCGAAGGGATATGCACGATTTCGATCTCCTATAAATATGGTAGTCACAAGCAAATTCAAGATGTTTATATGTGCCAAAATTAAAAAGTAATATTTTGAGTTTGGGCCAACTTCTTGAAAAGGAATATGACATCCACATGAATAATATGCATCTTTGGCTTAGAGATTCAGGTGGAATTCTAATTGCTAAAGTGCATATGGCAAATAATAGATTATTTTCTCATAATCTTAAAACAATTGATGCAAAGTGTTTAAAGGCTAATGTGCAAGATGAATCATGGTGTTGGCACATGCGATTTGGGCACTTGAATTTTGAAGCACTCAAATCAATGGGAGAAAAGAATATGGTGCATGAGATACCATCAGTCAACCATCCCAATCAATTGTGTGAAGCTTGTCTTCTTGGAAAACATGAAAGGAGGAGTTTTCCAAAGGAGGCCATGTCAAGATCAACTAAACCGCTTCAGCTTGTTCACACTGATGTGTGTGGACCAATCAATCCACCTTCATTTGGTAAAAGTAAAATACTTTTTACTTTTCATTAATGACTTTAGTAGAAAGATTTGGGTTTATTTCTTGAATCAAAAATCTGAAGCTTTTGCTACTTTTAAATTTTTCAAAGTACTTGTAGAGAAAAAAAGTGGCTATGAAATAAAAGCTTTAAGGTTCGACAGAGGAGGCGAAATTCACTTCAAAAGAATCTAATGACTTCTGTCAGTCTTATGGAATTCGTCTTCCTCTAGCGGTACCTTATTCACTCCAACAAAATGGAGTTGCAAAGAGAAAAATCGAACGATTCTTATATGGCTAGATGTATGTTAAAAGCTAAAAATATGCCCAAGGAATTTTAGGCCGAAGCTGCATCTTGCGCGGTTTATTTGAACAACAGGTCTCCAACAAGGAATGTTAGAGATCAAACCCCTCAAGAAGCATGGAATGGAAGAAAGCCAAGTGTCAAGCACTTGAGAATCTTTGGGAGCATAGCCTATGCTCATATGCCACATCAAGGGAGAGCGAAGCTTGACGATTGAAGTGTCGAGCATGTGTTTGTTAGCTATGATACGAGTTTAAAAGGCTACAAGCTATACAACCCAAGTAGTGGCAAGATGGTGGTGAGCCATGATGTTGAATTTGATGAAGAATTGGCATGGAATGGGGAAGCTTAGAAAGAAACTTCATATGATTTTCTTCCATACTTTGGTGATGAAGAAGAACCAGAGACCGTGGAACTTGTGCAGAATACAACTCTACCTCCTTCTCCAGCCAATGTTACATCTCCTTCTTCTCAACAAAGTTCAAATGAGCAACCGCAAAGGATAAGGAGCATTCAAGAGCTCTATGATGGCACGAAAGAAGTTACTAATTTTGATTTTTTATATTGTCTCTTTGATGATAGTGAACCAATGAAATTTGATGAAGCTGTCACAGAAAAAAAGGTAGAGACTAGCCATGGAGGAGGATATCGAGTCAATAGAGAAGAACAACACTTGGGAATTAACAACTCTTCCCGAGGGTCATCGCGCAATTGGAGTAAAATAGGTATACAAGACAAAAAAGAATGCTGATAGAGATGTGGAAAGATATAAGGCACGACTTGTGGCTAAAGGCTACAAGCAAAGGAAAGGCATTGATTATGAAAAAGTCTATGCACCTGTTGCCCGCATGAAGACAATTCGTTTGCTGATCTCTTTGGTGGCGCAAATGAAGTGGAAGATCCATCAACTAGACATCAAGTCAGCCTTCTTGAATGGCTATCTTGAAGAAGAAGTCTATGTTGAACAACCATTGGGCTTCGTAGTCAAAAACCATGAAGATAAAGTGTTGCGGTTGAAGAAAGCTTTATATGGATTAAAGCAAGCCCCACGAGTATGGAATAGTTGCATCGACAAGTATTTTCAAGACAATGGGTTTACTCATTGTCTCCATGAATATGCTCTTTACCTTAAAGTTCATACTAATGGAGATATATTACTTGTTTGTCTTTATGTTAATGATCTTATTTTCACAAGTATAACCCAAGTTTGTTTGAAGCTTTTAAAAAAGATGTGTCCCATGAGTTCGAGATGACAGACGTAAGGCTCATGTCATACTACCTGGGACTAGAAGTGAAGCAGATGGAGGATGGAATTTTTATCTCTCAAAGAACGCTATACAAAAGAGATATTGAAGAATTTCAACATGCTCGATTGCAACCCCGTGAACACACCGATGGGAAGTGGGACAAAATTGTCCAAGTTTGATGAAGGAGAAAAAGTGGATCTCACATTTTTCAAAAGTCTTGTGGGATGTTTGAGGTACTTGACTTGTACCAGGCCAGATATACTTTTTGCAGTTGAAGTAGTAAGCTGCTTCATGGAAGCTCCTACCTCCACTCATTTGAAAGTCACTAGAACAATTCTTCGTTACCTAAAACGTACGATTAACTTTGGGTTATTTTATTCTTCTTCTAGTGATTTCAAGCTTATGGGATTTTGTGATAATGATTATGTGGGAGATATTGATAATAGAAAAAGCACAGTTGATTTTGTGTTTTTCTTGGGTGATTCTGTTATTTCTAGGAGTTCAAAGAAACAATCAATTGTTACTCTCTCGACTTGTGAAGCTGAATATATAGCAGCAACATCTTGTACATGTCATGCTATTTGGCTGAGAAGATTATTGAAGGAGCTCAATTTTTTCAAAAATTGAAGCTACAGAGATTTGTATTGGCAACAAATCCGCACAGGCACTTGCCAAAAATCCAGTGTATCATGATCGAAGCAAGCTTATAGATACAAGGTATCACTTCATCAGAGAATGCATTGCCAAGAAGGAGGTAGAACTCAAATATGTGAAGTCTCATAATCAAGTTGCGGACATTTTTACAAAATCTCTCAAACTTGAAGATTTTTAGAGATTGGGATCAAGATTTGGAATGAAGAAGAAAAATCAAAATTAAGGGGGAGATTTGACGGGTTCATCCCATGTGTAAAATGGCCATTAATTTGGCTTTTTTTCAAGAGGGGACCAAGTTTTCATGACATTTGCCATGACATCATATCCACTATAACAAATTTGTGGACTAAGTTTTCATGACATTTGCCATGACATCATATCTACTATTAGGCCAAGGATTTCTTGCTATAAAGAGAGGAGCTTTTCCTCATTTGAAAACACACCAAAATAAGAGAGAAGCAATAGAGGTTAGAGAGAGTAATCCACATATTGTAGTCTGTGAGATAAATAGTGAGTGTGAGTAATATTGCAGTGGGGTGTTTAAATAAAGAGTGTTATTTCTTTCAAAATTGTAGTAGTCTCTTGATACTATTAAGTTGTAATATTAGTGGTAATATTGCGCCGCTCGGGTATTGTATTTTACCTCGTTAAAAGGGTTAGTGTCGTTGTTACTCTCTTGTGTTATTATTATTTGCCGTGAATATTATTTCTGGACGGGATTATTATTTGTTCAACAATTCTCACTTTAGTTTTTTACTGCTAAGATTAAGTTGCTTAATTTGGTATAAATAAGGAATGCTGGTAAGTGTTTTCCATATCATCACTGAGCTTGCATCTAAAACACATTCATTTTGGTTTGGGGGCTGTTGTTTAAGGTATTTAGATCAGTAAGTAATTTCTTATATCAATTTCAAGACGATCATGGATATGGCCCTTCGTTGAATAGCTAATTTTGAGCAGATAATGAAGGTCAATATTATATGCTAGGATATATTGAATTGATTCATGGAATAGCTTTGCAGTGTCTCAAAACAATTAAAGGACGGTGGAGGCAGCTTGATCTGCAAGTTGAGAATCACCAAGTTCAAAAAACTTGCATCGTTTAAATAAAATGATCTTTATATAGATATCATCCATCCAAAACATAGAACTCTTCAGACTTCAAATTATAAAAAGTTACAGCTAAGCGCAACAACCCATTGGACTATGCCAAAATGTATAGATTAGTTTATTAATACTCTATTATCAAAACATGCGATCCAATGCTCGAAAAAAAGAGCCAGCAACTTACTAGATCGGCAGTTGATCCTTTAAGCAGCATATGTACATTCTTCATAACCTGCATAGATATTCACACAAGTTATCACTATATATTACTTTTCAATAATTAACAGAATAGTCATAATCATGGGCACTGATATCTTGATCACTCTTAGACTTTTCCGTTGAAAAATTAACAATTTTGGAAAGAAAAACTTACTAGGATCAGACATGGTGACAACACCGGTATTAATGATGTCACAATCCAAATCTTTACGAGCATTTGCTTGATAATAAGCATTCATGGCGTAAGCTGCATGCCCTCTAACCGTGTTGGGCTCATAGCAAAGGCCACCATCTTGTATGGGCTGACAATCTACTCCCCGACTACACACGAAATCTATATTCGACTGCAAAGCTGTATCACTAGCATCTGTCCTCAGCACACACCATTTCTTATCCACTTCCGGTGCCATAGCTGGCGGAGATGTTTGAATTTAGAATTTTAAGTCAGCGAGTACATAGTAGTTATACAACATCTATTAAGTCTTTTAGTCCAATCTATATATATACGTTTTATAATTACACTTAAATATGTGATTATAAGTACTACTATGTTTTAATGGCCAGTACACAATATACTTTATGCCATTCAAGAATCGGAAAGATCAAACTAACTCCTATGAGAAAGCGTGGAGATTTCTCGGATCAACAATCATTGTAGTGAAAGCCAATTATACCCTTAACAGTAGCAAAAGCAAATATCTTCAAGTCATACTATACTAACAGGATATTTTCGGCATTAAACTGACCTCCTGCAGAAAAAGAGAAAACCTATTGACATATTTAACCTTGAGGATTATCCAAATTTTCGAAAATTACCTGTGTATTACGCAGAACGCCCACATCGTAAACGGGGCTGAAGTGGGTCGAAACAATCCGAAGTTACGCTCCGAAGTACTAGGCTTAAGGTCCTTATTGAAGAGGGAAAAAACGTAAGTCTCAAAGGTCCTGTTAGGCATCAACTAGGGCTGTATTGTGGTCCGGGCCCGGGCCTAACTGAGCCAAACGGGTTTGGGCTGAGGCGGTCTCGGGTCAAACAGTCCCGGGCCTAACGGGCCAAATGAGTGGAACCGTCCACTGCGGTCCTAAGCCCACATGGTCCCGGGCTAAATGGGCCTGCGGGCCTAAACAGGCTTTTTCGTTTCGGACTTTTTTTTTTAATCTAGAAATTTTTTTTGTAAACTATATATGTATATACTAATATAAAGTGCTTATATATATCTACATAAATATATATAGTATATATTGTATATATACATATATATATTGCCTTATATCTAAAAGCATGCCACGACTCACCGGTTAGGGGTCATCATGGAGGAAATCGAACGGCGGCTAAGGTTCTTGAATGTGTTTACTATTGGCCTTCAATCTATCATGATGTCAATCAAATGGTCAAGGCTTGTGACCAATGTCAAAGAAAAAATGAACAGAAAAAAAAAAAAAAAAAAAAAAAAAAAAAAAAAAAAAAAAAAAAAAAGGAACGCAGAGAAAAGGCATTTGCAGACGCAAAATCAGAATGCGGTCCGCATTTTGGCCGCATAACTAAACCCTACTCTCCTGAAGACGATGATGAAATGCGGTGACATTTGCGATCGCATAATTAATATGCGGACCGCAAAGTCACCGCAAATCGAAACAGACCACCCAGTTAAAAACTTGCTATCTGCGGTTGTTTTGCGATCGCGTTTCCCGCTTTGCGGTGTAGTTTGCGATCGCATTTTGTTATTTTGTTTTGTGTGTGTGCAAGTCAATTCTGCGATGGTTATGTGGTTCGCATAGTGGTTATGCAATCGCATAACCCATCGCAGACTGAGGTCTAATACTGCACAGTCAAGATTGCGCCAAGTTTGCGGTCTGCATAGTAGTTATGCGACCACAAAACATGTCGCATTTTTTTTACTTTTTTTTTTGAATTCTTCTGTTTTCTTGTATATATTGTATATATATATATATATTGTATATATTGTATATATCTTGCCTTATATATATTGTGTATATATATATATATTGCCTTATATATATGTATATATATATTGCCTTATATATGTGTATATATATATATATATATATTTTATATGTATTAGATATATAATATATATACTATATCATATTTAAATACAAAATAAATTGCAAAGAAATATTCTAGGGAATGTCTTATAATTTTTATTATTACGACATTAACAAAAATGGCAATATCTTTCTTAGTCTTCCTCCCCTTAATAGAATGAGCACAACTTGCCACATATGAAATTGAGCACAGTTTTGCAAAGAAATAGCCCACTTGTTTCTCGAGAAGAGATGGGAAACATGCTCAATATCATTTGATTGAATAGTTGACCCAGCCCCTTGTTGTTTGAAGAAACCCTCCACTTCAATTGGTATTTTATCACGAAAAGCAGACATGAGATAAGAAATCCAGTGTTTCACTAAGATTTCGAATAGCGGTCCCGAATTCAAGTTGATTCTATTCGACTCTTCCTTAGAGAAAGACGATCAAATAATTCCCAATCATGGTCCTTGCGGATCGGATCATCCATATAATATACAAAAAGAAACTCCAGATATTTGAGATCTTATCGACCCGTGCAGTGCTGTAGCTAACGCGTTAAGTATCCCGCCTGGGGAGTACGTTCGCAAGAATGAAACTCAAAGGAATTGGCGGAGGCCCGCACAAGCGGTGGAGCATGTGGTTTAATTCGATGCAAAGCGAAGAACCTTACCAGGGCTTGACATGCTGCGGATCCTCTTGAAAGAGAGGGGTGCCTTCGCGAATGCGGACACAGGTGGTGCATGGCTGTCGTCAGCTCGTGCCGTAAAGTGTTCGGTTAAGTCCCGCAACGAGCGCAACCCTCGTGTTTAGTTGCCATCATTGAGTTTGGAACCCTGAACAAGCTGCCGGTGATAAGCCGGAGGAAGCTGTGGATGACGTCAAGTCATCATGCCCCTTATGCCCTGGGCGACACACGTGCCACAATGGCCGGGACAAAACAAGGTACTAATACCACCATTAAAAGGAAAAAAAAAACTAAGGAAGATGTGCCAAAATACAAGTTACATATTAGTCTATGTATTATCTCTAACAAATCTCATAAATCCTTCAAGGTCCGGAGAAATTTCCGTTGGTGGTGTGGAAAAGAAGCTTGTTCATTACCACTTCCGGGCGAAGCAACATCCTGCGCAAGTTCCGCTAGCATTTCTTAATAAGCTTCGTCTATCTCCGGTTGTGATTCTGCAAGTCCAAAATTTCTTCTTTCCGAACGGATCCAATCTCTAAAGAGTACTGATTTTTTCAAGCTCTCCCTCATAGACGCTTTATGATCACCGATTTGAAGTCTCGCTTGACTGAAAGCGCTCTCCGATGCCACTGTTGAAGCTTGAACACTTAAAATATCTCGAGCCATCCTTCAAAGAACCGGATAGTATTTTTGTTTGTCCTTCCACCATTCCAAAACATCGAAGGAGCCGTCGGGATTCTCATATTCAAGTCCCTGCGACAAATAAACTTGAAGCTCATTTAGTTGTGAACTATTACCAATATTATCACCTTGAGAACCCCTAAACTCCGTTCAAGCAGTAAGGGCTTTTAGGCCTGCAGTTCTTTTAGATGATTGCGAACTAGACGAAGTAGGAGTTGGAATATTTGGTCTAGCATGATCTAAGGCAAGTTGATAAGCATTATAAATTGTTTGAGCATTTATTTTAATTGAGGCTTTTGCATCTCCAAGTGTAGAAAATTCCTCAGCTGAAAATGATAAAGCGTTATAAATTTTTGAATACCAAATGAGGACCTCCTAATTTCATTGTAGGATTTAACACTGCAGCAACACCAAAAATAGGGGGATAGGGGAAAAAAAATTTAAACTTAGGTTTCATAGAATTAATAGCTTGTTGATAAATTAACCCACCATCTAAAAATTGAGTAAATAAATCTGCAAGTGCTGCAATATAAACTAAACAGTTAGAAATAGCAGGATAATATTGCCCAGATTATTCATTTGTGGCAACATGAAATTGTTCTAAAAAGTCTACAAGCATTTTAACATTAGTCCAATCTTGATTTGTAAGGTGCTCATCATCATCACCTACACGAGCATTATACGTTGCGCTTATTGGGTTTCTATATTCATATGCAACAACTAAACTTTCATACATGTAATTCCATCTAGTCGGACAAGGTTTAGGAACCTTTCTTTCTCTAAGGCCAAATTCATCACATTTTTTAAAATAGTCTCTAAGTCTACTTCTACGGTTTGAATAAAAAAGCCAATTAAGAGCCATTTTAACTTTTTTAATTTCTACATTTAAAACTTCCATACCATCACCGACGATTAAATGGTGAATATGACAAATACATCTAATATGAAAAATATTACTAAATGCAGGATTTAGTGTAGTTGTAAGTAAGCCTATAAGCATTAGTGTTACTAGAAGCATTATCCATTGAAACCGACATTATCTTATCTCTAATGCAAAAATATCTACAAATATCTGCAACTGTGTTAGCAATAAACTTATCTGTGTGGCGTGAATTAATTATTTTATAAGCAATAATGCGCTTTTGCATTATCCACTCCTCATCTATCCAATGACTTGTAACAGTTAGATAATCACGGTCATTAGCACTTCTACCAATATCAGTAGTAATAGCAATGCAACAATCTATATGAGTAAAATAAATAACGCAAATATTGTTCCTATTCATGTTTATATTTATAAGTATCGCTCTTTAAGGTTGCACGAGGCCATCCTTTATAAGTAGGATTATAAACTCTTCTAATATAATGCACAAAATGAGGGTTAGAAGGAAAACTATAGGGTAAACACATAACAATAACTATTTTTGCCAATTCTTCACGATCTTTATTTGGATCGTAATATAAAATGCCACCGGTAACAGTGTTAATTCCCGGTTGAATTAGATTTGAACCTGTACTAGGGTGAACCCTAGTATCCACACTTGTCCCCTTCCGCAGCTTTCATTTGTAAATATCTAGCTTTATATCTAGGGTGTTTTAATATGTGCCTAGTCAAACTACCCGTACTGCTACGGTTGCCAGTATATTTATGAGCCATCAAAGACCCACAAGTTTTACACTTAGCCTTATTTTGTTCTCTTAGTTGAGTAAAAAAGTGCCAAACAAGAGATGTTTCAGGCTGTTTAGAAGGTTTTCTATTAAAAGTAGGGGTTACTACAGGAGGGTCAGGCGGGGTATCAGCTGGGTTATTAACAGGACTAGTAGGTGTATCATCTAAATCCGGCTGCGTTTCATCTAAATCATCATTTTCCTCATCATTTTCAAAGATAGTTTGATTAGGATAAAGAGAATTCATAACTTCTTCATCTAATTGTTGACCTGGTGCAACATCATGGCAAAATTGACTATCGGAAAATTGAAAACAAGGGTTATCACTATCAAGAATAACATGTGGAGGAGGACGGGTAACAGGGGGAGGAGTAGTAGCTTGGCGACTAGATTCACCAATTTTAGATTTTCCCTTACTCTTACCACCAAATATTTTTTTCAAATAAGAGTCCATATTAATTATAATTATACTAAATAAAACAACCAAAACTATAATATTAAAACTTAAGAGTTGGAACGAGTTTACCGAGTTGACGAACAACTTCTTGAAAATTGAATATCGTTGAAGACTTGAAGACTTGAATACTTCAATTCACCAACTTCACAATTTTTCACGAAATTGCAATAATAAAGTAAGCAATTATGGAAGAAAATTAGAGAGAGATTGAGAGAGATTGATGAATTTGTGAGTAAAAATGAAAGAATGAGGGGTATTTATAGTTGAGATAGGGAAAAGTGTATTTATAAAAAGTTTGGGGTTAAAACAAAATTTGGGGGTCAAATGGCTATTTTCTGAACTTTCAAACCGCTAAAAATTAAAGGCCAACGGCTAGATTTTAAAAATCTGACTGTTGGCCATTTTTAAAAAAAAAATTTAAAATAGCCGTTTGGCCCGGCCCAGGCCCGCGTGCCGGTCCCGAGCTAAACGGTCCGGGATCACGGGCTATTTGGTCCGGACTGGCCTGCTATGGGCTTTTGCACCACTAGGGACCGGACCATTTGGCCCGTTTGGCTCTTGGGCCCGGGCCGGACCCGGACCACAATACAGCCCTAGCATCAACGGCGTTCCCACACCGGAGTTAACATGCCTCACAAGGTTCACATTGTACGAATCAGCATTCTCCAAACTCACACCCGGTTGGTTCGGGTCACCCGTAGACGGCCAACCCATTTCCGCTACAATGATATCCGCGTCATCATAACTCAATAACTTCATCGCCGAATACACAGCATCAATTTGTGCATCAAACATATTTGTATAATTCATCCCCGTAACTTCGTCGTAAGCCCTAGCGTTTGGTTTAAACAGGGCATAATCTAGGGTTTTATCGTTAAACCCAAAATATGGTACGGACAAATCATGAAGGGTGATTTGGTTTCACGGTGAAATTCTAGCATTGGGGCAAATATAACCTGATCGTAGCCGCGTCTGAACCAACCCGAACTGGGAGACTCGGCGCGAGACATGATTCCCAATGAATGTGGTGTTGACACCTGGATATTATTAATTCTAGCTTGTAACAAAGCTTCGTGAATTGCTTTCATGGCGGGGACTAAATGAGCGATGAGATTTTTGTCACTAGTGGCTATGACCTCATTTCCAACGCAAATGCGATCTATTTTCGTGTGTGGATAATAAGGAACAACATTTTCATTGACCCATATTGTTGCAACAGCGGATTTAGAAACTGATAAAATATTGCCGTTTGGAACCGTGATTGTGAGCCAAATGCCGATGTTAGCGAATGCGTGGATGATTTCTGGGTTTGCGTCGAAGATTTTAATTTTGTTAATGGTGGTTTGGTCCCTGATGAAGGCCGCGACTTAGGTCGATGGCGGGAGGTTGTCCGTGACGGTTCCGTAGTTCACGCCCGATGAGATAGTCTGCTAAGGAGCCGTTACAGAAAAGGAGGAAGATAAAGAAAAAGAGAATGTAGGGGTAACAGAGTTTAGCCATGAAATTAAACCTTGAGGGAACAAAACAAAAGAATTGAGTGAATTTTTGTAATGAATGAGAATTGTTAATTGTCAGCAGAGTGGTGTGCTGAAAGGTAGAGAACAGGGACTGCAAATTTTGCGACGCAGCCAAGGACGTGGTACTGAAAAGCAGAAACGTGGGAGGTGATAGTCGTAATTTCTACAATTTCAATGCCAAATCGACTCCGAAAAAAATAAATTGCCAATTCGGACTCTTGAAAACTAAAAAAGAAATTCAATTTTGACCATAGATAAAGGAGCCTGAATTTCGAATGATGCTTAATTCGATTTAATGCAAAAAAAAAAAAAAGAATCTATCCTTCCTATTATTTGGTTTTAACCTTTTGAGTAGAGTTAGCAACTATTGACTATTAGCCTATTACGCACTAATAATTCTAGTTGCATAGTTTATGTTCTTTAATTTCTATAAAAGTTTGCTACATTTCACTTCTAGAAATTAAAATGAAATAAAATCTGTTAAACTATATTCTTCCTCGTTAATCTATCTTGTTGTAAAAGCTAATTCGTTTTAGCTTCACGGGTAGCCAAATTCGCCCTTGAAACAAGAAAATTGATAGATAAATTGAGGCAAATGGAGGAGAAAAGGCATAAATATTCCCTGACCTATAATTGTATCTTCAACTACACATTTAAATTTTGCAATGGTCCTAATACCTCCTAAACTAGTTTAAAGTAGAATATATTCCCCTTTGAAAAGCTACACCCAAATATGTACTAAGTGGTGGTTTACTGTTAAAGGTGTCACTTGATGATGGTCCAGCTGGACCTTAGCTGTCAGTCCATTAAGCAGTTAGGGTGAGGATAGTTATGTAATTAGCCTATATACTATAGGCCAAAACTTGATACTATGTATATATATATATATATATATATATATATATATATATATATATATATATACACACACACACAAAATATTGTACAGTACTCCAGCTTAATAAAAAGAAGAAGAAAATGAGCTTAGTCTCCGCACATCGTCTCTCCCTCCATTAGCTTAATAGTGAAGCTTCCATGTCTGACACTTAACATGGTATCAGAGCAGGAGTGATCAATTCTTCACATCAACTACTCAATTCTTTTTTATTTCTTCTTCGCACAACTCAGTATTCTCAGAATTGTGAGATTGAAAGCTCGATTCAGTGATTTTCAATGGGGGATCAGAAAATAGATCACACTCATCCGCTTTTTGTGCATCCATCTGACACTCCTAGCTCCGTATTGATTCTGGTTCAATTGACAGAATCCAAGAATTACGGACTATGAAGGAGGTCGATGAGAATCGCATTGCAAGCCAAAAGGAAGCTGAGGTTCGTGACTGGTACATGCAAGAAGGAATCATTCAAAACCGAGCTACACGAGGATTGGGAAACTTGTAACGCTACTGTTCTATCATGGATTATGAACATAGTGTCTCCAAACCTTCTCAGCAGCGTTGTTTATTCTTTAAATGCACATCTGGTTTGGGAGGACCATAGGGAACAGTTTGACAAGGTAAATAGAATGAGTATTTTTCAGTTGCATAGGGAAGTAGCAACAATTTCACAAGGAACAGATTCCGTGTCAATGTATTTGACAAGATTGAAGGAGCTTTGGGCAGAATATGATGCAATGGTGCCTTCTCAAAATTCGAAGGATTATGTGGATCACATTCAGCGACAAAGACTACTTCAATTTCTGAGTGGATTAAATAATACATATTCGCAGGCAAGGAGGCAAATCCTAATGAAGTTAGTAGAACCCACACTCAATCAAACGTTTGCTATGATAGTTGAAGACGAGACTCATAAGGTAGCTAACACAGGATTGAATCCAGTTGTAGATGGAAATGACATTATTACCTTGTGGAGTACAAAAGCAGATCAACAGAAGCCTAAAAGAAATTACAACATTCAGTGTGAGCATTGAAAACTTAAAGGTCATAGCAAGGAAAATTGCTATCAGATAGTGGGATATCCACCAGACTTCAAATGAAGAAGGAGATCTAGACCACAAGGTGTTGCATATGGAACTAACTCCCAAGAGCACATGCTGCCACATATGCCACAGGTGGTGCCCATACTGGACCACAGGGTGCTTCAAGTCACAGTTTTGGTAACTAAAATACAAGACAAGCAGGGGTCAATACAACCTTTGGAAATATAAATGCAGGAACCTCAAATATGATGAATAGCATCAGCAATAATATACAAGATCAGGGATACACAGCTGGAGTGACAGTGACCTTCACACTAGAGCAATATAGCCAGATTCTGAAACTTATGAACAAGGAGAACATGCCTGAACCTACAGCCAATGTGGCAGGTACTATCTGTGCTTTTATAGCAAGTAAGCATGAGCATAGTTGGATAGTTGATACAGGTGCAACAAAATCACATGGTGTTTACCCTGAGATGTTGTCCACTATTACTAATAGTACTAGTTTTGGAAATGGAAATGTAGATTTGCCAGATGAAAATAGATTGCCAATAACACATGTTGGTACATGCAGTCTAACTCAAGGAAAAATTAGTGATGTACTATGTATTCCTGATTTTAAATACAACCTGCTGTCAGTATCCAAATTGACTAGACGGTTAAGATGTTTCATGGCATTCTATCCTGATTTTTGTCTACTGTAGGACCTTCACACTGGGAAGAGTAAAGGTGTGATGACTCACTTTATTTCCCCGAGCTATTTCATTATTTATATTGTGTGAAATTATGTCGAGTTAAATATACTCGAAGTAATTGAAAGGATATGAGACACATGGTCTCATTTAAGGAAGTTTAAGTCGTTAAAGTCAACTGCGAAATTGACTTTTGAGTTAGAAGGCTCGGATTTGAAATTCGACGACTCGACTAGCTTCGGGATAGAATATATGACTTAGACGAGTGACCGGAATATATATGATAGACCTCGAACAACGTGAGATTTGAATCGAGGAAGTTTGAATTTCCGGTTGATAGGTCGAATTTTGATCCGGAAGTCGGAATGAAATTCTGAAAGTTGCTGTAGGTTCCTTATGTGATTTTGGACTTGCGTGCAAATTTTCAGACCATTCGGACATCGTTTGGTCGGGTTCGGATCGAAGGATCGAATTGAGGATCCTTGAAGTTCATAGGATTGCTTTCGATGCAAATCTAATAAATCGATGTTCATCTTAGTGTTCCAAAGATTGGAACAAGTTTGAATGAGGTTATAGAACATGTGTGCATGTTCGGATAAAGTCCCGGGGGTCTCGGGTGAATTTTGAATGGTCAACGGGACTAAATTCGCCGCTCTATAAAGCATTTACCTCAGATTTTCTGGT
>MCJB01048958.1:2798-43704 GCA_002018475.1 Nicotiana obtusifolia
GCTACCTTGGAGGAAAAACACACACGGATATCGTTAGGAAGCGGAGAATTCTCAGTTTTCTTCATCTTTTTCTAGTATTTCCAATTGATTCAAAACTTATGCAATTGTGTGATTATATTATGAATGGGTAAACACCCATTATTCTGGGGTTGTGATTAGCCATGAATATTGTTGTTTAACCTTAGCTTAACCTTGATTATAATTCACCAACATATGGTTGTTTCTTCAATTCTGTGTTTAATTGCTTAATTGTCTGGCCAACAGTTAGGTTCTATTTACTATCTATGCTATGCTTGGGACAGCCGTGTTTAGATTAGAAAAGAGTTGAAGAGAGTATGATCTTAGCCCTTAGGGGGAGCAGATTTGTGGTTAGGATAGGAATATACCTAATCACCGTGCTTAATTAAATATCGTGATCTTAATGCGTTGTTAATAAATTGATTTCATAGGAATATAGGCGTTAATCTATTGAGAATAGGTGAGTAGTACTTCGGGAGAAGTCTATGAGAGCATTTATCGATTAATTAGCAACCATGAGTGAATTATATGAAAGAAAGAGTTAATTCGAACACAATACGATTGGTAAATCGATCACAACCCTGAAATACTTGTCTCTACTGAATAAACAACAATCAACTAGTTACTTGATAATTTAGTTATTACTTAAAATTGTAGTTTAGCATAATTAAACTCTTGAACTCGAATTTAGCTTGATGGAATAACAATATTGATGTGTTAGTGAGTATTTGATATAAGCCCCTGTGGGTATGATATCTGGACTTCCAAATCCTATATTACTTGTTGGCCACGTATACTTGCGTGTGCGTTTGGGAGCAACAAGTTTTTGGCGCCGTTGCCGAAGACTTAAAAATTAGCTACTTTGCCGACTTAAGCTTTTATTAGTTATTTGTTCAAGTTTTAATTATCAATTTACCTTGTTTGTGTTAACACGGGCTCTTCTCTTGAATGCGGAGGAGTAGAAGCGCAAACAATCTCCTTCCTCTTGATCCTAAAATTGAACGGACACTTCACAGAGTGAGGAGAGAGGTCGATGTTAGAACTGGAATAGAAAGAGAGTTGGAGATCGTAGTTCAACCACAGACAATAGAGATGGCAGGTAATAGCAGAGCGTGCGGTGATAGAAGCCGCAAGGCCCAGTCTTGCTAATATGACTCAGGCTATTGTGAAACCTGAGATCGCAAGGCATTTTGAACTCAAACAGTACATGGTACAGCTGATTCAGTCCACAGGGCAATATGTGGGTCTATCTCATGAAGATCCGCAAAGGCACATTCAAAATTTCTTGGAAATTACGGACACCTACAAGTATTCGAACGTTTCCAAGGATTATGTCAGGCTGACACTTTTTCCCTTTTCACTGCTGGGGGAAGCAAAGGAATGGTTGCAGAAAGAGCCCGAAAACTCAATCCATACTTGGGACGATCTACCAAGGAAATTCTTAATCAAAATTTTCCCCCCCAAGAAGACAAAATCATTGAGGAGTCAAATTCTTGGGTTCGAATAACGAGATGGAGAGACACTTCGTTAAGCCTGGGAAAGATACAAGAAGCTGCTCAGAGATTGCCCGCATCATTGTCAGACTGATGAGGTATTGGGACACACTTTTGTTGATGGATTAGATGAGGCCTCAAAGATGAATCTTGACTCAGCTTGTGGAGGTAGTTGCATGGCGAAACCATATAGTGAAATTCAACTCTTGCCGAATAACTTTACTGCTAATGATCATAACTGACAAGGAGATGGGGATTCACGCAAGGCAAGTAAACAGAAGGCAGCCGGGTTGATTGAGCTTGATGACTTCTCGGCCATGAGAGCTAAGATAGCAAAATTGGCAAACCAGATGAATAGAATGACATTGCAACATGCACTACAGATGCAACATGTACAACAGATGTCTCTTTGCTGCGAACTATGTGATGACAACCATATGAGTGACATGTGCCCCACGAATCCAGAATCCATATACTATGTGGGACAACAGAGTAGGGGTCCAATGAATCAGAGTGCCCAATATGGGAACACTTATAACCCAAATTGGAAGAATCATCCCAACTTCTCATGGGGTGGAAATCAGCCGAATCAGAATCATTATAGACTCCAAGAAAATTTCAATCAACCTCAGAAGCAACCTCAACAGGTAGAAGAGAATGGGAATGAATTGTTGAAGCAATTGTTGCTTGACAATAAGTAGTTCAGGACCAAATATCAAGCCCTCACCACAACAGTGAGAAATTTGGAGCGTCAAATGGGACAGCTTGCCGGTGCTCAAAACACTAGACCAGCTGGAGCTCTTCCAAGTGACGCTGAAGCAAATCCTAGGGCGGCCCTTAATGCCGTGTTCTTGAGGATGGGAGACAACTAGAAGAAGTTCAGTCTAAAAAGAGGAAACAAGTGATTTTTAATGAGAGGCCAACCACTATAGAATCAACATTAGAGAAAGCTAAAGAGCTAGAGAAGCCAGCTGGAGAGGCGGTGGCTGAGCAACCCCCACAATTGGTTGCAAGGCCACCACCTCCATTCCCTCAAAGATTGCAGAAATTAAGAGATAATGCCACATATAAAAAGTTTCTTGATATCTTGAAGCAGGTGCAAATTAATATTCCATTAGTTGACATCTTACAAGAAGTACCCAAATATGCAAAGTACATCAAGGACATTGTGGCAAATAAAAGGAGGCTAACTGAGTTCTAGACTGTGGCACTCACTGAGGAGTGCAGTTCCAGAATTCAAGGTAAGTTGCCTTAGAAATTGAAGGATCCAGGTAGTTTCACTATCCAAATCTCGATTGGTAAACATGCTGTTGGGCAAGCTTTATGTGATCTTGGAGCAAGCATCAATTTGATGCCGCTATCGGTGTTCAGACAATTGGGGTTGGGTGATCCACGCCCAACAACAATTATCTTACAGTTAGCTGATCGCTCTCTTGCTCATCCTGAGGGAGTGATTGAAGATGTGCTAGTTCAAGTGGGTCTTTCATATTCCCTGCTGATTTTATTATCCTGGACTGCGAGCCCGATCAGGAAGTCCCATTTATTTTGGGGCGTCCATTCTTAGCCACGGGCGAGCTATTATTTATGTTTGCGAAGGAAAGATGACGATGAGAGTAGGTGACCGAGTAAAGGTATTCAATATTTATAAAGCGCTTAGGTTGCCAGCCCATTATGAAGAATTATCCATGATCTCTATTGTGGAGAGTGATTCCACATCATTAGTGCCCTATATGAGCCCTGTAGATCCTGTTGAACGAGTATTGATTGGGGATGTGGAAAATAGTTAAGATGAAATGATAGGAGAAATTGAGCAAGTACTGGATATGTCCTGCAGTTATGTCCAGGGGTTCAAAAAATTTGAAGAATTGGAAAGGCCTGTCACTCTGACCCTTCCCAGGCCATCTATTGAGGAGGCTCCAAGGCTAGAACTCAAGCCACTTTCAGCGCATCTGCGCTATGCTTATTTGGGGAACTCTGAGACACTGCCAGTGATTATTTCATCCAGCTTGACCAGCACTCAAGAAGAAAAATTGCTCAGAGTCCTCTGCGAGTATAAAAAGGCCATTGTGTGGACTATAACTAACATCAATTCCATCATTTTGCATGCATAAAATCGTTTTAGAGAACGAACACTGCCCCAGTGTGGAGCAGTAAAGGAGATTAAATCCCATCATGAAAGAGGTGGTGAAAAAGGAAGTAATCAAGTTGCTCGATGCATGTATTATTTTTCCTATTTCTGATAGCAATTGAGTAAGCCCGGGATGGAGAATGAGCTAATCCCCACTCGCACTGTTACGGGATGGAGAGTCTGCATTGATTATAGAAGGCTCAACAAGGCAACTCGCAAGGACCACTTCCCACTTCCATTCATCGACCAAATGCTTGACAGGTTAGCCGGGCATGAATATTACTGCTTCCTTGAGGGCTACTCAGGATACAATATTTAAATTAATTAAAAGTATTTAGTTAAAGTATTGCCTTATTGCATATAAAGTTTGAGGTTATAATAGTTTTGATAAGTACAGATGGTTCGTTCGGTCAAATTTAACGATCGCGTGCAAGTCACGGCTTATTCAAAAAATAGGGCGTGAGAAAAATGGATATGGAACATGACAACCTAACTAAATTTCTTTTATACAACAGCCTCACAGCACAGATCGTACAGCCTCTAAAAGAACCAACAAAAGCTATTTTCCTTAAGAAGTATAAGATCTCTTCTGGTTTCTTTTCTTATATACATTCCTATGGAATCTGAGCAATCTCTACCAAAATTTTATGCAGCGACTGTGGCCTGAAAAAGAATGGACAATGGTCACTGCCTTTGATCTTAAAGACACCTTCAGGAGGGTTTCCCCTCACAAGCTCTTCTTCTTTTATTTTCGTCTTTGTGAACCGAGGGTCTATCAGAAACAGTCACACTATCCTCCCCATACCCCACTTTATAGGATTTTACCGGATCGTTGTTGTTGTTGCTGCTGGTGAAGAGCATGATCATCCAATGTCTGGACATAAAATCTACGACTTGTTCCATATTTTTCAGGTGTCAACGATAGCTTCTCCATTATTGGACCAAGAGGAAATGGTCTCATCGATACCATCGCCATCACAACATCCTATAGAAAATGACAGCACCATAAACATCCGGAGAAACATCAAATACTTTCCAGGTCTTTCTTCATAATAATTTAGTTTCCAAAATACGTGGTATTTGACTGTGGGAAGATTAAGTCAGCAATCAGACAGGAGACTATGTCCCGCTTCTCTGTAGTTTTATCACAAGGGACCAGAAAAGAAAACTTCAGTTATCTAAGCATAGCTTCAGTAGAGACAAAGCTATTTCCTCTCTCTTTTTTATGCTTTACTATATACTCAGTTTGGTGCTTTCAGTTTCACTTCTATGATATTGTGCTTGAAACCAGCGCAAAATAAAATCTCTCTCATACTCTTAGATAAGTTGCTTTGGAAGTAGCTATATACATTTTTGGAAATATTACTTCCTATTGGAACTGCTTAGCCAAACAAGCATAAACAACATTGTCGTACAATTCAGAACAACAAGAACACACTCTAATATATTTTTTGTGAAATAGGCACGGATAAAAATTATGTACCCCCTTGATCCAAAATATTTTCTCCATTTTAACTACTCAAAAGCCAAAGGGAAATTCGGCCAAGGGCACCTTCAAATAGATAATACAAATTCAGAAAATTCTAAACCCATTGCCTTTCTGTGTTAGTACTAAAGCCAAATCCTGATTTGATCCTTGGACGTCTGAATCTGGGGCAAATCGGGACGGAAGGAGTACTTCACCATCACTGGATGTTGGAAGTGCTTCTATTACTTTTATTTTTCTTTTATTTTTTTGACATTGAGTTTCTTTAATGTCTTTGTCCCCAGAAATACTTATCCATCATAAGCATACCTGGAAACTTCACGAGATAAGTAGGAATTTTGAACCTGAAGATGTAGATGCGATTTTGTCTATTCCAATATCCACCATAGGTCTTAATGATTGTAGAAAAAAGTATTACATAACAAGAAAGAAGGGGTTAGTTTAGTCATTCCTTATTGTATTCGTTAGTGTTAATGAGTTAGTTATAAGTTAGTTAGGATGTTAAGTATTAGTTAATTCCTCTGTCAGTACATACAGACTTTATATATAGGACTTGTACTCTCATTTTTTTTTTTCAAGATGAATAACAGAAGATCATCTCCTTCCTCCTCTATGTCTTCTTCTTTCTTCTATCTCTGTAAAGTCTACTGCATTTCTCTGTAATTACATAAACAATTTCATGGTATCAGAGCAGTAGAGCGAGAAATCTTAGCTCGGTGTTCTATTTTCTGTTCTTCCGCAAAATTTAGTTCTTCTCTGCTGTTTTCTGCGAGTGTGTTCTTGAAATTCTTTGTCATCAATGGCGATTGAGGATTTGATACCCCCAGATGTGAGTCAACCTTCACATGCAGCGGGTACAACCCAAGGATTCAATTTTAACCAAGCCCCAGGAATTGACTACAACCATCCATTGTTTCTTTCACCAGCAGATGTGAGTGGAATTCAAATTATCTCGTTTCAATTGACAAGTAGCAAAAACTACTCAATCTGGTATCGTTCTATGAGGGTAGCACTGGTGGATAGGAATAAATTGGGGTTATTCGATGGGTCGTGCTTTAAAGAAAAATTCCCAGAATGTACTTGGAATCACTGGGAAAGAGTGAATGATATTGTGTTATCTTGGATTATGAATTCTGTTGCAAGTGGCCTTCTTGGTGGCATTATGTATGCGTCCAGTGCCCAGGCAGTGTGGAATGACTAGCATGCACTATTTAACAAAGTAGATGGATCTAGATCATTCAATTTACATAAAGAAATTGCTACTCTAAGCCAAGGGACAGCTTCTGTTTCTGTGTACTTCTCAAAACTCAAAGATTTGTGGGAAGAATTCGAAGCCTTAGTCCCTGCTCTTGGGTGTGATTGTGCAAAGTCTAAGGACTTTGTAGTGCATTTACAGAAACTAAAATTGTTTCAATTCTTGATGGGGTTGAATGACTCGTACAGTCAAGCTAGGAGTCAGATCTTGATGATGAGTCCTACACCAACTGTTAATCATCAATGTTGAAAGCCAAAAGTCTGTTGTTGCTGCCTCTGGACTACTGGGTGCAAATCCAGCCATGTCTGCAAATCATTATGATGTGGCTATGAATACCAGAACTGGACATGGAGGAAATAAGAAGTTCACGAAGAACTATAATATCCAATGTGATTTCTGCAAAATGAAAGGACATAGCAAAGAAAATTGCTATAAAATTGTGGGGTATCCCCCTGAATTCAAGAATAGGAAGAAAGGGGGAGTTGGAAATGCAGCCTACAATGTGATGACTGAAAACAATGCACACATCAGGAATACAAGTTACAATGGTTCAACTGATGTCAACTCCCAGACAAATCATATTCAAGCATCAGGAAATTCATTTAATCAGATGCCAATGTATACAAATTCAGACACAAGCAAGATCAATTACAATATGGGACAAGGACCTACTACTCAGCTGAATGTACAAGGGTTGCCTCTAATAACAAACTGCACATTTTCAAAAGAACAATATGAACAAATCCTACAGATATTGAATAAAGCTTCAGGTGTTAATGGTTTTGAGACTGCTTCTACAGCTAATGCAGCAGGTATTAGCACTGTTTGCTTAGCTTCTACTAGTCTACAAGAGTGGATAATCGCACTGGTACTACCAATCATATGGTAGCTGACATAGGTCTGTTAAACAAAGCCTTTATTATGCAACCAGACTATCCAAAGAAAGTGTTCCTACCTATTGGAGATATCACACATGTGGCTCACACTAGTTCCAGTAATATCACTAATAGAATCACTGTAACAAATATGTTTCATATTCCACAGTTCAAGTACAATTTATTACCAGTCTCTAAGGTCACAAAAGAACTAAAGTGCTCAGTAGTCTTTTTTCCTGATTTTTGTATTTTTCAAGATCTTTTCAATGGGTAGGTGAGAGTGATTGGTATAGAAGACAATGGATTATACATTCTAAGTGGAGATGTTAGTTTCAGGGAAGATATATTCCCATTCAAACAAAATCAAAGAACATCTACCACTATATTCACTCAAGACAACAACTTCCACAAATTATTCTATGAAACAAGTGGTCAACCATCTACAACTCTAAATTAGAGAATCACTGAAACAACTGAGAATCATGATACTGCTACTCCTGAATACCGGCTGAATTTAATTCAGAAGCAGAACTCATGGATCAACAAGATGAGTTAAGTCAGTTGGATCAAACCACCGAGCTTCAACCACCAACTATGTCATCTTCTATTCAACCACCTCTTACCACTATAGTCTCAATAGATCAGGATGAGCTCAGAAAGTCACAAAGGGTAAAAAGACCACCTCTTTGGCTCAGAGTCTTTGTCTTTCTAAATATTCATCAAGACACAACCTATGCATTGTCTAAATATATTACATATGATAATATATCACCTAAATATCAAGCTTACACTACAGCTATCTCTTCAACCATAGAGCCTACAAGCTACTCAAAGGCTATTAAGGATCCTAGATGGATAGGAGCAATGAAAGCTGAAACTAAAGCATTACAAGACAACCATACATGGGACATAGTCAACCTACCAGAAGGCAAAACATCATATTGGATACAAATGGATCTATAAAATTAAGTACATAACTTCAGGAGAAATTGAAAGATTCAAAGCCAGGTTAGTAGCAAAGGGATTTGGCCAACACGATGGCATTGATTACCAAGAAACTTTCAGCCAAGTAGTTAACATGAAGACAGCCAAAACATTACTTGCTATTGCTGCAAAAACAGTGGCCTATACATCAAATGGATGTATACAATGCCTTTCTACAAGGGATCTCTATGATGAAATTTACATGCAAATGCCACAAGGATTTACTAGTCAGTTGGTAGAAAAAATGAGCATGTCGACTTGTTAAATCCTTATATGGTCTGAAACAGGCTCCGAGACAATGGAATTCTAAGTTAACAGAAGCCTTATTGGGGTATGCATTTCACCAAAGTCAGTTTGATCATTCTCTTTTCTTCAAGAAGACTTCAGAAGGCATCACTCTAGTGTTAGTGTATGTTTATGATATGCTTATCACATGAGACAATCTCAACTTGATACAAATACCAAAACTGCTCTACAGAAGGCTTTCAAAATGAAAGACTTAGGTTAGCTAAAGTATTTTTTAGGCATTGAATTTGCCAGGTCGAAGCAAGGAATCCTAATACACCAAAGGAAGTATGCACTAGAGCTTATTTCTGAAACTAGACTAGGAGCTGCTAAACCTGATATCACACCTCTAGATTACAATATAAAGCTCACAATAAAGGAATATGATGACTGTATCAAGATGTCTGAATCAGATATTCACTGATGATAAAGAATTGAAGGATCACACTCCTTATCAAAGATTGATTGATATATCTTTTAGTGTTCAGAATCTCAGTTAGTTCCTCCAAAATCCTAAAAGGTCTCACATGGAATATACACTTAGAATTGTAAGATATCTGAAAAAACAGCTTGGCCGAGGAATTCTACTATCTAGTAACATCAACAATACAGTCATGGGATTTTGTGATGCTGATTGGGCTTCCTGCCCACATACAAGAAAATTTATTACAGGTTATATGATTAAACTTGGAGATTCTTTAATTTCCTGGAAATCTAAGAAGCAAACAACTATGTCAAGAAGCTCAGCAGAAGCAAAATATAGAAGCATTGTTGCCACAGTTGCAGAACTAATCTGGATGATTGGCTTACTAAAAGAAGTTGATTTTCATATCAAACTACCTGTTGATATTTACAGTGATAGTAAAGATGCTATGCAGATTGTAGCCAATCCAGTATATCATATGAGAACCAAACACATCGAAATTAATAGTGACTTCATTCTAGAGAAAATACTACAAGGACTGATCATAACTAAGTACATTCCAACCAAAGCACAACCAGTAGACCTCCTAACTAAAGAGCTCAACAAAGTCCAACGTGAATAACTTACCTCCAAGCTAGGAGTTTACAATGTTTTTGCACTACCTAGCTTGAGGAGAGTGTAGAAAAACATAACAAGGAAGAAGGGGTTTGTTTAGTCATTCCTTATTGTATTTGTTACTGTTAATGAGTTAATTATAAGTTCGTCAGGATGTTAAGTATTAGTTAATTCCTCTCTCAGTATATATAGACTTTATATATAGGATTTGTACTCTCATTTTCTTTTTCAAGATGAATAACAGAAGATGAACTCCTTCCTCCTATATGTCTTCTTCTTTCTTCTATCTTTGTAAAGTCTATTGCATTTCTTTATAATTGCATAAACAATTTCATAGATTTGGCATCATTCAAAGTCTGGGAACTATGAAGTCAAGTCAGGTTACTATTTAGCAAAGGATTTGGCGGGTAAGACTATTAGGAATTCCGAAGCCCAGGCGAGTTGTCCTTCTTTTCCTAAAAGCTTCTGGGATTCTTTGTGGAACTTAGAAATTAAAAATAAACTTAAACATTTTCTAAGGAAATGTGTGATTAACTCTTTACCCGTTAATGCTACCTTAGCTAAAAGATTGCAGAACATGGATAGCATGTGTAAGATTTGTGGTTTTGAAAGTGAAGATATCGAACATATGCTATTTAGATGTCCTCGGTCTTAGCTTGTATGGAAACAAAGCCCTATTAATTGGCCTGATATTGAAAATATAACTGATTTTTTTGTTTGGTGGTACAACTTGTTTTTTACTGGTAAGCATTTTCATGAATCTGTAGAATTGTTACATTTGAGTGTTAATATTATGTGGAAAATTTGGAATGGTAGGAATGCTTGGTGCTTTAATCAGGAAATTTTAGAACCAACTGATATTATTTCTAAAGCTCTTTTTGAGTATGAAGAATATAAAGATATATTAACCAATTGCCTCGTAGTCCAGTCTTCAACTGGAAATCAACATCTGGCTAAACAAACAAATTTTCAAGATGGTACTTTATTATTTATCGATGCAGGATTACGGTTTGATGATAGATATGCAAGTATTGGTTTTGCGGCTTTGAATAGCCTTGAAAAACTACTTCATGCCCATGGATCCTAATTCATTATGTTGGAAAAACCATGACTGCTAAAGCGATTGCTATAAGAAAGGCTCTTGAATGTGCTATTACTCATGGATGGGAAAATGTGAACAAAGTAGCTCATAATTTAACTAAACTTTTTATTTTTTTGTTGAAGGACATCTCTTGGGAAAAGTTGTTCTCAAGTTGAGTTATCCAGGATGCAAAGAGTACATTTAAACTTTATTGTTCGTTGATGCAGTAATATGGAAGTCATTCGTTTCAGGGAAAAAAATCGCCAGAAATATTATGTCCTACTAGCACCCTCGCTCCCAGTCCCTCGCAAAGAAAGGGTAGGTGAGTGGTGTTAGGTGTGGAGCCTGATTAAAATGTAAACTGTTTACGCGGTGCAACCTGTAATTGTTTAGGTTGTACTACTTATTCCCCAATTATTCTCTGTAATTGTAAAATACCCAATATTATTAATATATACCCCACCGCCGTGGAAGTTACCCACGAGGTGTTACCACGAAACTCTCTCTCTTCTCTCACGCGTTTTCTCTCTACTCTATCTTCTCTCTTCCAGTTTTTCATCTCTTCATAAATTGAACGGTGTTGAGAGAACAAATCCTAACAAGTGGGTGGGTGTGGGGGATGAATTAGTTAGTTGATGCATATTGCATATTTTTGCAATTTTTAATTTTAAGTACTAATAGCATAGCTTAATACACTAGAAAGCACATGCATTTGCTTATTCAGGGATTGAACAACTTTAACCTTTTCAATTATAGAGGGTAAAAATAGCTATCATGTTTATTTCTGTCACATTTTTTTTTCGGAATTTTTTTAAAGTAAAAAACATGTTCAATTCTTGTTAATTCCAATTACAAAAGAAAATGAATTAATTTGAATAGTTATGAGATAATAGTACAAAAATCAAAGTAACCTCTTACTAATTTTTAATGGGCTAAGCAAATACTCTAAATGATAACTAACATGTATTAGAAAAAGTAATTTAACACATACTATTACTTAAGTTATACTCTCTTAGTGCCAAACTTAAATTAAGGGGATTCGTGATTTAATTTGAATTATTTTTTATCGCAAAACAAACAAACAAATCAATTGTATCTGTTTACTGAATAATAAAGCAAAATAAACCATCATACCGAATTTTTTTTTTTTATACTAAGCTTTCATGTAGAAGTATGACTCAACTATAAACTTTTAATATGTTATGTTCTTCTGAATTATTAACAAAGTTGGATGAAAAAAATCAAACAGAATAATAAAATGAGGCGTAACGCGAAACAATTCTAAATCAAATAGGATTAATAAGAGGCAGAACAAATTTAGTCATAGTTTGTTTTAGATACCAAATTCATAATTAAATATTTATACATATTTAATAAATTTTTTAATATAAATATAGAATCCGAACAAAACTAAGATTTGTTTATTTTTGGCCCTTTCCCTGCAAAAAAAAAAAAAAAACGTTATTAGTCACAGCTGTTTTTGGCGTGTCATACTTTCCAAAAGTGTCTATATATTAGTAGTTCAAAGGGATATTCATAAACACACCTTGGCCTCGTGGATGCGCTCTTTCTTTTTTGTGTCACTCACGATTGAAGAAAGTGTTTTCTGTCGTTGCTCTTCAAATGCTTCAAGAAAGAACCAAACCCATGGAGAAGAATGCTAAATTTTGTCCCCCCTCTGACACTGATCTGATAATGCAATTGTTGAAATTTGCGGCTGGGAAATGCTTGCCAACTGAAGAATTGATTGTCTTTGCAGATGTTTACAGCAAAGAGCCATGGCAATTAATTGGAGACATGAGTTCCAAGAAAACCCATTACTTCCTTACCCAATTGAAGAAGAAGAAGCCCATTGATGCCCGATTCAACAGAACTACTGGTAATGGGACTTGGACACAGCAGAATAAAGGCAAGAAAATTCTTGATGAGGATGAGAGTCTGATTATTGGGTATAAAAGAAGTTTGAGTTACAAGAACAAGAAAGACTCCTCTTTGAATGGCCGCTGGTTGATGATGGAGTATTTCTTGGCTGACTTTCTTCTTCAGGAGTTGAAATCTAAAGAAGCAAAAGAGTTTGTAATCTGTGCGATTAAGAAGAACCCCAGATCAGAAATCAGAGAAAACGGTATTGCTACTATTGTAGAGTATAAGAGGTTCATTGATCGTGTCTTGCAAAAAGGGGTTCATCTCCAAACCTCAGGACCCTCAGAACAGAGTACTATGATTTTGTCTAAGAACAGTCCTGTGATGGTGGAGAGTACCTTGTCTGATGTTTTCTCTATTGTAAACCAGACTGATTCTGATGAATTCTTTGGAATGGTGAACGTGGAAAATCAAGAACGCTATTATCAGGAAGGTGATGAGGAGGAAGTTGATTGGGAATCTATATTGGATTTTGGGGATCACGGTTTAGTGCAGAATGACTTGCTTTACTAATTCTGGAAAATTGAAGCTTGGTGGGTTCTTGAAAAGGGTATTTTTATTCTTGAGTTTCTTTGAAATCCAAGATAACTTTTTTAAATTAGGGCTCTTTTAACTGGGATATCTGTGAAATCTTAGGAGCATGATTCTGACATTGACTTATTGGATATTTAGATTATGTTGGTGTTAGAATAACAACCAACACATTTTTTCATCATCGATTTTGTGCAATGTAGATGATTTTGTCATTTTCTCTGTGACTCTTAAAATTCATTCTTTGATCTGTTTGACATTATCTCTTGATGTTCTGTTTTGCCGTTTAAAGAACTTCGTTGTTTCACAATATTTTTGAGTTGTTGATATAGAGGATCACTCTTCTTATGATCTGTAATATCAAGCTGCTAAAAATAAGACAACAAACAGGAAATAAGAGAAGTCGGATTAATTTACAACCTTAACAAAAAGTTCCATTTGTAGTAATGAGTGTAGGAGGCTTGAAGATGAGTCTTAAGAAGTGAAAACAGAATACACTGACCATTGATTTCGACAGTTAGTCGTTTTTGTATGTCTTGTTGGGTAAATGGCCAACTTGTGGAATGGTTTCTATTGTACTCTTCATTTGTGGACTCTATTTTACCTTAAGTTGCTTCACTGGTCGCTGAATATGCTCTTTCAGCTTCTTTGGCTCTTCCCTAATACTCTTAACAATTTTAAGAAGTTATATTTCCTTGAGAGTAGCTTCTAAAGTCATCAACGAACAGAAGAAAGTATTTATTTTTACCAAAGGAATGTGGATTGATTGGTCTATCGCAGTGTTATCGCACTGTTATCAAAAAGCTCCATCGCAGTGTTATGGCAGAGACACCATTTAATATTTCTATTTTCCTTTTTCAATAGTAGCTTCACTTCATTGTGACATGAAAATCTACTTTCTCACCTGTTCAAAACAAGAAGCAATTGCTACCTGATGATAAGTTGTTGGGTTTAAGCTTGGTTAGTTTAAAATAAAGAGTAAATGGGAAAGGGAGGGAAAAATGAAATACTTGAATTTTCCTCCTTTACAAAGGAACATTGTCCCATATTGGAGGAAGAAAAGGCGTTTGGTACGAACACAAGTAATGCATGGATTAGTAATGCATGTACTAGTAATGTAGGGATTGTAGTGCTCAGATTATTTTTTATCAAGTGTTTGGTTCATTGTATTAAAAATTAGCTATGCAATGTATAATCTAAGCTTGTGTTTGGTTTAAAACTGTATAAAATCTTCTTTACAATTATACCCTTGAATATTCTTCTTTCTGTATATAAAGAAATTTAGGAAAAGGGTTTGAGGGGCGGTTTAGTAATTTTAGGGTCTTATCCAGGCATAGTTAACGTAGGGACTAATAATCTCTTGGTTTCCTTGGTATTAACTAAGCTCTCCTATGAGGTATAAGTGATTCATGTATTAGGTATGCATAAATTGAATTGAGCAACCAAATATTATATTGGACGGATTAAATTTTAATACAAAAATTATTTTACTTAATACAACCTACCAAACGATCCCTTAACACATAAATTTAATTACTTGAGCCAAGAGTTATACTTTCTGGTCAAACAATTTTAACTTTATATATTCGCTCATTAACTTCATTGTCAAATGCTTCTTTTGTGCCTGAGACTATTCGCTGCAAATTAATAGTCATCTTTCTCTCGTGTTTTTCAACCTTGATCTTTTTTAGCAATTTTCTCTTTATTTTACTATTTTAAATTTTCTGTAATAGCCAACTTTTGAAGATTTCCCAGGAGAATGAAAATTTAGGTTGCTGGTTCGAAAGAAAATGTGAATAAGACAAAGAAAGGCGCAACTAAAGTATGTTGATTTGAAATTGGCACAATTTGGCAGGATATTTGCTAGGTTACGCCATTCTTTAAAGAGATTATAACAGTTTGGTGACAACAAAAACATGTTTTATTTTCTCTCTCAATTTTAATTTATTTATCATTTCTTATTTGTAGTGATTTATGAAATTTAATTTTTAGGATATGTGTTCTTATGTGACGATCTGAAAATATATTCGAATTTATTTACTTGTCATGAGTGGGAATAGCTTATATTTGAAGGTAAAATGTTTTATTCCTTTTACCAAATGAAGATTGATTAATTTCTATATAGATTGGTAGCATTGAAGGAATATGTGGAAGATTATTTTCAAGATAGTAAGACATAAATTAGGCGTTAAAATTATGAAAATTTGGCAAGGTTGTACGACTTTACAAAGTATTTACAAATATTATTATATTGTTTACGTGTCAAAAATGACATCTTTTTTTCTTAGTATTTTATTGTATTCATAAGTGCTATCGGATATTTAGATGATTATACAAATTAAACATGTACAAAAGTGAGACATTGACCAAGAAATTAGAGAATCTGATTTCTGCCAAAAAGAAAGTTCAAACTCTATATGATGGCTTCAAAGTTAGCTTATCAAAATGAAAATATTCCACCTCTCAACATATGAATTACTGTACTACAATATTGGATAGTCAAAGAGATGACATCAAAAATTTCAAAGTGAACAAGAAGAGTGAGACAAAGTCGGGTTCCGTTTCTTCTACTCTTATTTCTAATCGTCCTCCATCATTTGTAATTTTGAAGAAATGAAATACATGTTAGGAGAGCAGATATATATGACTGAGATTATCGAAGTGTATACGGGTGAAATCGAGCTCAGAGTGTATCCTGGCCTCCGACAAAATAAGCCAGACCCGAGACATGGCGGCACGGGACCGAAATCGAGTCAAAGTCCCACCGAACTAGAACCCGGGCGCATGACGCCTGCCCTCGAGAATATCGAGGCCATGATCCCGGAATCGGTCTTGACCTCGAACGACTTTGAAGAACATTGTCAGACAATCCAGCAAAGCCAACAGAAAGTCGAAATATCCGTGGCCGGCCGAATATCACGGCGGGGATCTAGCATGTATCGATAAGGAACCGGCAGTCAATGAATCAGAAGATTTTTTACCTTTTATAGAGTTGTACCTAAAATAGGACTCCCCTACTATATAAAGGAAGGTATGATAATTCATGAAATACATTATAACACGCACTCAAAAGCAATATATTATTATTTTCCATGTTTTTAGCTCTTGCTCTTTTTCATAGACACCAGTCGTGGTGAGCGCGGCTATTTCATTAAGGCTAAACTATCCAACTCGTGTGGTTTGAATTTATTTTATCTGTGTTTATTCAATAGTAACTTAATTTATCGTTTTGTATCAAGTTAATCTGCGTATCCTTAAAATTACTTACAAATTTTTTGTTATCCGATTTTGAGGGTAAACAGTTTAGCGCCCTAATGATTTTTGCAGGTGCCTTCATGGATTTCCCTTAGAACATACTCGGTGTCTCCAGGTCCTAGACATATGGCGAGTGGGCCATCAAACATTCTCCGGAACAGTGTACCGTCTTCGGACAGGCTGAACCGGGCCGCCTTCGTATGCAGAGTCCTCGATTCCTTAGGGTCCGAAGACAGTTTTTCGGTCTTCGGATATTCTATACATTTTTTTCTCCAGTCCCAGGTTAGGCTTGTTGAGTTTATCTCAGCGTGACCTTCTTCCACTACCAATCTCATGAGTTGTACGACCGCCCCCGAGTTGAACTCATCGTCATCGACCGACGATCCCAAGTTAGCAAAGGCATCGGCCTCGTTGTTTTGATCCTGAGGCACATGTTGTAGAGTCCACTCTTTGAACCGATGTAACGTTACTTGCAATTTATCCAGGTATATTTGCATTCGTTCCCCTCTGACTTCGAATGTCCCATTAACTTGGTTCACCACAAGGTGGGAGTCGCACTTAGCTTTGATCACCTCTGCCCCCAAGCTTTTGGCCAGTTCGAGACCTGCAATCATGAGCTCATACTCGGCCTTATTGTTAGTTAATTTTATAGTCCTAATAGATTGTCTAACTACATTACCTGCGGGTGGTTTCAATATTATTCCGAGTCCGGACCCCTTTGCGTTCGAGGTGTCGTCCGTAAAGAGGGTCCAGATTCCTGAAGAAGTCCCCGAGCTTAACAACAACTCTTTCTCGACCTCGGGTATTAGGGCGGACGTAAAATTGTCTACAAAGTCTGCCAAAATTTGAGATTTAATGGCGGTCCGAGGCTGATATTTGATATTGTAGCCGCTGATCTTTACGACCCATTTGGCTAACCGTCCCGAGAGTTCAGGTTTATGCATTACATTCCTTAATGGGTAAGTGATTACGACACATATGGGGTGACATTGAAAGTATGGTTTTAGCTTCCTAGAGGCGCTTAGCAAAGCGAGCGCCAAATTTTCTAGGCGAGGGTATCTAGTTTCTAGGTGAGGGTATCTAGTAAATTGAAAATTGCATACCTTTCTCTTCTCGGACCAGGACTCCACTTACCGCTATCTCCGATACTGCCAAGTACAAGTATAGCTGCTCGTCTGTCTTCGGCGTGTGAAGCAGCGGTGGGCTCGATAGATATCGCTTGAGTTCCTCCAAGGCCCGTTGGCACTCCGGGGTCCATGAGAAGTTATTTTTTTTCAATAGTGGGAAGAAACGATGGCTCTTGTCGGATGACCTCGAAATAAATCGTCCCAAGGCGGTTATGCGTTCGGTTAACCTTTGTACGGCCTTCATGTTGTCCACAACAGTGATATCTTCTATGGCATTGATCTTATCGGGGTTGATCTCGATTCTCCGGTTGGATACCATGAATCCGAGGAATTTACCAGACCCGACTCCGAATGCATATTTCTCCGGGTTCAACTTCATATTGTACATCTTCAATATGCTGAAGATTTCCTGCAAATGTTTCAAATGGTTTTCTGGTCGCAGGGACTTAACCAACATATCGTCAATGTAAACCTCCATTGATTTTCCTATTTGTTTTTCGAACATCCGATTTACTAGGCGTTGGTAAGTGGCGCCGGCATTTTTTAGTCCAAACGACATCATGTTATTGTAGTAGGTGCCGTACTTGGTGGTAAGGCTGTGGCCCACGGCAGGCCTGGGCCTTAGGCGGGCCTGGGCCTGGCGGGCACGGGTCTGGCGGTCGTGGGCTATGGGACCGGCCCGCTACGGGCCTAAGCCCACACGGTCCCGAGCCAAATGCGCTGGGCCCTCGGGCCCAAACGGGCCTAACGGTTCTGATTTTTTTTTTTAATCAACGGGATTTTTTTGTAAACTATATATGTTGTATATATTGTATATATATACATATATATAGTTTATATATATGTATTAGACATATATATATATACATATATATATATATTGCTTTATATAAGTGTTGTATTTAATGTATATATATACATACATATATATATATATATAAAGTATATATATCTATACATATATATAAGGCAATATATATATATATATTGCATTATATAACCATTGTACATATATGTATATATATAGGCAATATATACATATATATAGTTTATAGTTTATATATTTAGTTTATTGTTAATATATGTATATATATATATATATATATATATATATATATAAAAGTCTAATATAAGCCTTGTATAGATTGTATATATATTTTGTATATATTATAAGCCTTGTATATATTGTATATATTGTATATATGTTTTGTATATATATATATATAAGTCTAATATAAGCCTTGTATATATTGTATATATGTTTTGTATATATTGTATATATATTTTGTATATATTGTATATATATAATATGTATATATTTACAATTATATTATGTATATATATGTATATGTATATATATATAGTTTATATGTATTATACATATATTATATATGTATATCTATATATAACATATGTATTAGATATATAATATAAATATACCATATCATATTTAAAGACAAAATAAATTGCAAAGAAATATTTAAGAGAATGTCTTATAATTTTTATTATTATGACATTAACAAAAAATGGCAATATCTTTCTTAGTCTTCCTTCCCCCAATGGAATGAGCACAACAAGGTATTAATACCACCATTAAAAGGAAAACAAACTAAGGAAGATGTGCCAAAATACAAGTTACATAATAAACTAAACAATTATCTTTCTTAGTCTTCCCCCCCCAATGGAATGAGCACAACAAGGTACTAATACCACCATTAAAAGGAAAAAGAACTAAGGAAGTTACACATTACTCTAAGTATTATCCCTAACAAATCTCATAAATCCTTCAAGGTCCGGTGGAACTTCCGTTGGCGGTGATGGAAAAGAGGCTTGTTCATCACCGCTTCCGGGCGAAGCCGCATCCTGGGCAAGTTCCACTAGCATTTCTTCATAAGCTTCGTCCACATCCGGTTGTGCTTTAGCAAGTCCGAAATTTCTTCTTTCGGAACGGATCCAATCTCGGAAGAGTACTGCCTTTTCCAAGCTCTCCCTCATCGATGCTCTATGATCACCGATTTGAAGTCTCGCTTGACTAAAAGCGCTCTCCGATGCTACCGTTGAAGCTTGAACGGTTAATATATCTCGAGCCATCCTTGAAAGAACCGGATAGTGTTTTGTTTATCCTTCCACCATTTCAAAACATCGAATGAGCCGTCGGGATTCTCTGATTCAAGTCCCTGCGACAAATAAACTTGAAGCTCATTTAGTTTTGAACTATCACCAATATTCTCACCTTGGGAACCACTGAACTCCGTCCAAGCACTGAGGGCCTTTATGCCAGCAGTTCTTTTAGTTGTTCGTGAGTTGGACGAAATAGGAGTTGGAATATTGGGTCTAGCATGATCTAAAGCAATTTGATGTGCATTATAAATTGTATGTGCATTTATTTAATTGAGGCTATTGCATCTCCAAATGTTGCAAATTCCTCAGGTGAAAGTAACAAAGAGTTATAAATTTTTGAATACCAAAATTGGGGACCTCCTAATTTCATGGTAGGGTTTAATAGTGCTGCAACGCCATAAATAGGGGGGATAGGAAAAAAATATTTTTTAAATTTTTCTTTCATAGAATCAATGGCAAATTGATAAATTACATCACCATCTATAAATTGATCAAATAAATCTGCAAGTGCAGCAATATAAACTAAACAGTTAGAAATAGTAGGGTAGTATTGCCCAGATAAATCGTTAGTTGCTACTGAAAATTGTTCTAAAAAGTCTATAAGTATTTTAACGTTAACTCAATCTTGATTAGTTAGATGCTCGTCGTCTTCATCAACACCACTACCTACACGATCATCGTAGGTTGCGGTAATTGGGTTCCTATATTCATACGGAACAACTAGACTTTCATACATGTAATTCCATCTAGCCGGGCAAGGTTTAGGAACCTTTCTTTCTCTAAGGCCACATTCATCACATTTTTTAAAATATTCCCTAAGTCTACTTCTACGGTTTGAGTAAAATAGCCAATTAAGAGCCATTTTTACCTTTTCTATTTCTACGTTTATCATTTTCATTCCGTCACCGACAATTAAATGATAAATATGATAAATACACCTAACATGAAAAATATTAGAAAATGCGGGATTTAAAGTAGTTGTAAGCATGCCTATTGCGTTTGTGTTACTAGACGCGTTATCCATGGTAACAGACATTATTTTATCTCTAATACAAAAATATCTACAAATGTCTGATACCGTGCTAGCTATAAATTTACCAGTGTGGCGTGAGTTAATTATTCTATAGGCGATAATGCGTTTTTGCATTATCCAGTCCTCGCCTATCCAATGACTTATTACGGTTAAATATTCACAGTCATTGGCACTTTTACCTATATCCGTAGTAATTGCAATGCGACAATCTATATGGGTAAATAGATATTGCAAATATTGTTCATATTCATGCTTATATTTATAAATGTCGGCCTTCACGGTAGCACGAGGCCATCATTTAAAAGTATGATTATAAACTCTTCTAATATATTGTATAAAATGGGGGTTAGAAGGAAAACTATATGGTAAGCACATAACTGTTATCATTTTTGCTAACTCTTCACGATCCTTGTTTGGATCGTAGTATAAAATTCCACCGGTAACGGTGTTAATTCCGGGTTGGACTAAGTTTGAACCTGCACTAGTGTGAGCCGGATTGTCTACACCCGTCCCCTCTTCCGCAGCTTTCATTTGTAAATATCTCTGTTTATCTCTTGGGTGTTTCATTATGTGCCTAGTCAAACTACCCGTACAGCTACGGTTGCCAAACAAGGGATGTTTCGGGTCGTGTAGGAGGTCTTCTATCAAATGTAGGGGTTACTACAGGAGGGTCAGGCGGGGCATCCGTTGGGTTATTATTAGGACTAGTAGGTGTATCATCTAAATCCGGTTGTGTTTCATCTAAATCATCATTTTTTAATTTTGGTTGATTAGGATAAAGTAAGTTCATGATTTGTTCATCTAATTGATTATCTGGTGCAACATCATGACAAAATTGACTATCGAAAAATTGAAAACAAGGATGATTACTATCTAAAATAATAGGTGGAGATGGACGGGTAGCAGGGGGAGGAGGAGGAGCTTGGCTACTAGATTGACCAATTTTTGATTTTTCCTTGCCCTTACCACCAAACATTTTTTTCAATGAAAAATCCATAGTAATTATAATTAAACTAATTAAAACAAACACAACAATATATTAAAAATTAAAGAGTTGGAACGAGGTTACCGAATTGACGAACAACTTCTTGAAAATTGAATATTGTTGAAGACTTGAGGACTTTAATACTTCAATTCACCAACTTCACAATTTTTCACGAAATTGAAATAATAAAGTAAGCACTTATGGAAATAATTAGAGAGAGATTGAGAGAATTTGTGAGTTAAAAATGAAAGAATGGGGGGTATTTATAGGTGGAAATAGGTAAAAAGTGTATTTATAAAAAGTTTGGGGTTAAAATAAAGTTTGGGGGCCAAATGGCTATTTTTTAAACTCCAAACGGCTGAAAAAATGCTCCAATGGCTAGATTTTAAAAATCTGGCCGTTGGCCATTTTTAAAAAAAAAAAATCTTTTTTTGGAATTTGACCGTTGGGCCCGGGCCTAACGGTCCCTGGCCTGGTGGGCTTTTTGGGCTGCCCGACCCGTCACGAGCCTATACCCGCTAAAAGCCCAGGACCACTAGGATCGGACCACCAGGACCGCGGGCCCGTGCCAGTCCCGGGCCTGGACCGGCCCACTTGACAGCCTTACTCCAAATACGAACAAAAAAAGCTTGACTTGACATTGAAATGTGGTGTGACTTGGTCCCTCGATTTGAAGTTTTGTGGGAACTTCAACTTATAAACTGGTTGAACCAAAAGGTCCTACTATTATAAGCTCCACGTTTCGCTATCTTAACAATACCTTTTTTGACTATACAAATTGCCTCTTAGACATGCAAGCCCACCTTCATTGCACTTTGAATCCCTTCTAGTCTACTGGAGTTTTCTAGTTCTCATTTTGCTTTTTAGTTTGAATAGTCATTTGTTTTTAAGTAATGGTCTATTTACTACTATACATTTGGTGAAGTTAGATGTTTACTTAACGCACCCCATAAAAATGATGGGGTAACAGTAAAAGTTGTGTCGTATGATCAGAAGTTCACAAGTTTGAGCTACAAAAACAATTTAGTGTAGAAATACAAGGTCAGATTGCGTATGCAAAATTCAAAATGATCGCCCTTTCTAGAATCCCACGCACAGCGAAAGATAAATGCATCGGAATGCCACGATTTACTTTAGCATAGGTAGGGTGGCAAACGGGCGGGGTCGGATCGGATATGAACGTGTCGAACACGGGTAATGCAAAACGGACAAATTATCCGACCCGACTCATATTTAATACGAATAAAAAACGGGTTAACCAACATATATGAATATCCATATTATTCATGGCTTCTTGAATATGATCACTTTTTGGCCTTAGTCTCCTAAACTCGAGAACCCCTAATTTGAGACTTTACAAATATAAAAGTTAAACCAATTAGTTATCCATTGGTTATCCATTTTCTAAGTGGATAATATGGTTCTTATCCATATTGAACTTGTTTTTAAAAAGTTCATTATCTAACCTATTTTGTAACAGATAATATGGATGAATAAGTGTTTGCGTTCAACCATTTTGTTATCACTAAGCCTAGGACACCAAATTAATTTTTGTAGAAAAAGAGGGGGAAGAAAAAGAAACAAACTAGTCAAAATTGAGGAGGCGCTAGTAAATTAATGTAAGTTAGTGCATGGTCAAGGCTGGCGGGTTTTTTTGTATGTGTTATCCAAAAAGAGGAAGACTCAATGATTATTCTTTTGCCGAAATCAAAATTTAAAATTTTGATAGATAGGGTTCCCGTAAAAACTTCTTTTGAGGAATGAGCCAGACTAGGTTATATTTGATTAGAAATAAAGAAAAATATCGAAAGTATGAATAATTAAAACTGAAACTTAATTATTCAATTTGAAGAGATACTAACGTTGTCTATATTTGAAGAGAGAGCAGCAGCAGCTTTTACAATTTCTTCCTTTTCCTCGTGAATTGAGATATTAATGCGTTGCTATTATCCTCAAATTTTTCCAATTTTCGAAACAGACCAACGAAACTATCATTAAATAGGAAAAAAAGATATACTACGATTTTACAGATGATTTACGTCCCTTCTTGCTTTGAGTTTCTATTATCGATTTCTCCCCTTTCTATATTTCTTCGATTGTTTTTATTTTAATTTTGTGACCTCTTATAAATGAGATATGTTCATGCTGGTAAGTAACTCTGCTCATCAATTTTAAAAAATTTCTAAAAAAGTACTTATAAGTAAGTAAATTTCTGGTGGATCTAGATAGAGAGCAACAATATGATAAGGTCACTTTTCCTATCAATACTCATGATAAGAATGTTGAACTAGCTACAGCAAAAAATCTCAATAGACAAGATGCCAATGCTTTAATGGGTACAAAACAAGGTCTTGATTCGAATGGCACAAATGCTGACTTGGTTCAAAACGTACAAGGCCAGTCAGGTAAAATTCATGATACAGATCCAATGTCTATGACAGAAAATAGATAGTCAAATCATACTTCAATCTCAGAATTTGGAAACAGAACATGCTATAGACCCTGGTGAAGATCAAAACAAGAAAGGTCATTCCAGTGAACCTCATAGAACAACCGGCTATGCTATAGATCCTGGTGATGTTCATAATAATAATCTGAAACTTATCAGTGGCACCAACTTAGAGGAAGGCCATACAAGTGAGGATTGTTTTCATCTTAATTCTGGAGAACTGTCAGACTCTATTGCAGATGAGGAAGATGGTTCAGATGATGAGGATTATGAAGATGAAGAGAGCTCAGAGGCTAGTGATGATTATGCAAGTGTGCGTAGTGAAGAGGTTAATAGTGATGATCATGAAGATGACCAGGTTAATACCTTGCCTTCAGTCACTGGTCGATGTAGCTGTCACCTCAGCTTATGATGAAATCATAATGCCGGGCACCTATCTCCTAGAGGAAGAGGAAGGCGAAAAGGCAACGATAGGGGTGGTAGATCATCTACTAGAGGAAGGGGTATCAAGCAGCAAAAGTCAATGCCTGCAAAGGCATCAAAGAGACAAAATTATCAAAATCAATGATTATGTTTAAGACTTTATACTGGAATGACAGGAGCATTAAAACCAATGGTGCTCTTGAGAGAATTAAGCATCTTATTACAATAGAAAATCTTCTTATTATTGCCTTTAGTAAACCTTTTCACAAGGCACATAAGATTGACAAATACAAGAGAACTCTGGATTACCGTCATGCCTTCTCTAATTGCTATAGCCAAATCTGGATCTTTTAGGAAGAAAATCTGGAGTGTGATATTCTTGATGATTATGAGCAAAAAGTAACCTGCCCTACTAAGTTTAATGGAGTTACCCTTCTTCTTACATAATGCATATGCTAAGTGTGAGGAACATCCGAGGGAGGATCTTTGGAATAGACTCAGATACATCAGTGGTAATTTTAACCTACCTTGGCTTGTTGTTGGTGATTTTAACTGTATCATTGATCCTACGGAGAAGAAAGGAGGGACCCCACATAGAATGTCTAAGATCCTAGCATTTGTTCAATGTATTATGGATTGTGATCTTCTTGATGCCAGCTATTCTGGTCCCAACTACACCCAGTGTAACGGATGGAGTCCTGCTAGAAGAGTTTGGCAAAGGCTGGACAGAGCTCTTGTAAACTATGATTGGGTGAATAATTTTGATTCTACACATGTCAATCACCTAATTAGTACCGGTTCTGACCATTCCCCTTTCTTGCTAACTACCAAGAACAATTCTAGAGATCATATTAATTATTTTAAATTTTTTGATTTTTGGACTGACGAACCTGACTTTATGAATGTGGTTGAACATGCTTGGAATATAGATGTTCAGGGGTCTCCTCTCTAGAAATTTCACCTGAAACTTAAAAATATTTGCAGAATGCTCAGACCGGTCCAAAAATACTATTGGAAATATCTTTGATACTTGAAAATCATTGGAAGACAAGGTCTCTGAACTTAAAGACAAGATCATTTCTGATAACAATGAGGCCAACATATCTGCTCTTAATAAAGCGAATGCTAAATTAATTAGAGCTCTCCAAACAGAAGAATCTTTTTGGAGGCAAAAGTCAGGCATTAAATGATTTGTAGAAGGGGAAATAAACTCCAAGTTCTTCCACTCTGTGGTCAAAGGAAAAAATAGAAGGATTTATCTTTCTAAGATGAAAAGGGAGGATGATAGCTAGATAGAGGGTGATGATAATATTACTGAAGAAGCTATAAATTTCTTTTAAAAGCAGTTCACTAAGGAGAGTCATCAGATGGATCTGTCCATCCTAAACTGTATCCCTAGAATTGTTGATGATGCAGAGAATACAAGACTAGTTGCTCCACCTATCATGGAAGAACTAAAGGAGATAGTCTTCTATATGAGTTCCCACAGTGCACCAGGGCCTGATGAAATTTCAAAATTTTTTTGTCATATTTGCTGGGAGATTATTAAAGATGATTTATTACTAATGGTGCTTGATTGTTTTGCAGGTACTGAGCTACCAAGATCCTTCACACACACATGCCTTATCATGATTCCCAGAGTGGAGTGTCCTCAAAAGTTTACAGAATTCAGACCAATAAGCCTTAGCAACTTCTCCTCCAAGATTATCTCTAAACTTATGAATCACATGATTACTCCTCTAATGCAAAAACTGGTTTCACCTTGCCAAACTAGCTTTATTAAGGGTAGATCTATCTCTGATAACATCATGCTGACTCAAGATCTGGTTCACAATATAAATCAAGCTCCTCAAATTGGTAATGTAGTTTTAAAACTGGATATGGCTAAAGCTTTTGATAGAGTTGACTGGGACTATCTCTGTGTTGTTTTAAGACGCATGAGATTTGAGCCTTAGATTGATAGAGTCTGGAGATATTCTATCAATTTGAATGGTTCCAGACAAGGACTCCTAGATCTCTCCCAACTAGCATACCATAAAATTGCTAAATCCCGTAGCCGATAAGAAGCCAACTCTACTGCCTCCGTATCACTAGCGTGCATAACCCGCAGTGTACGATGAACCTGATCAATAAAAGTCTGCGGGTCCTCCTTGGGGTCTGATCCGGTAAACACTGGAGGGTCTAGATTAATAAAATCGCAAACTCTCGCACTAACCAATTTGTCAGCAGCACCAATATTCTGCCTCTAAGCCTGAGCAGCTACCAAGCTAGTCAACAACTTCACCGCACTCCGCACATCCTGGTCTGTAGTACCAGATGGAGGAACTGGAGATGTTGGGTGCCTTCTAATATCCTCTGGGGAAGAAGGAGTAAATTAGGTCTGAGGCGGCATCTCACTCTGAGACTCACTTTGGCCTCCTCTAGCGGGAGGCACCTGACTGGTACCTTATCCCGCAGTTGTATCAAGGCGTCTACTAATCACTTGCTCCCTAGTCGTGGGCATCACTGAAAAGAACATGGTAAATATTAGAGACGAATACTTATGACTCAGCTCTGCGCACGATCTAGATTCAGGAAAAAGGTAACAAACCCTAAATGTCATATCAGCCTCCTGATTATAAATGTGGCGCGCTACATATCCATAATCAAGACTCTACTAGACACAGCTCATAGACAACCCCTAGGACAGACTTTCTCTGATACAACGTTTGTCAGGACCCAAGCCCGAGGGCCGCGACTGGCACCCGGGCCCTACTTGCCGAAATCGACATACATCTTATCTAACATTTCTAATTATCTGTAAGGGCCAACGAGATCAGTACAAATAGTAGTCAAGAATTTTAATCAACCACAAATGACGGGTAATGCCATAAACATATATATACCGTAGCCGATAAGGCTGTCATGAAAGACTACACAACAAGATAAATTTGCCAACAAGACAATCCCAACTATACATGAGTTGACACCCGTCTATGAGCCTCTAAAGAACATAAGTGCTGCAAACTTTGCCGGAACAGGGTCCCGACATACCCATAATGCCTATAACCAAACATATGCATACTAAGACCACAGTAAGTCCGGAGAAGGGACCTCGCTAACAACAGCTGAACTGGCTGCCTACTATGGTGGGGGAGTTTTGTCTACCTATCTATCCGGGCCTGCAGCACGATATGCAGCGTCCAGAAAAGACGTCAGTAAGAATAAAGTACGGAGTATGCAAGACAGAAAAGCATAATATAACAATAATGTGTATAGGGGCAGAGAATATGCACCATGTAACCTCTAAGGGCGATGAGAATATACGTACCGTAACATCTGAGTGCCTCTGAGGGCGACTAATCATGAAATGCCTGATGTGTATACATACATACATACATATATATATCCTTTTAAAAAAAACCATCATCACCATATACATACGCCTCTGCGGGCCTCATCATCATTATATCATACCCCGGCCATCATAAGGCTCGGTAACATCATACCCAACTGATCAGTGGTTGCAAAATAGGTGCCTGCCCGGCCGACTACAACGCGACTCGGTAAAGTAAAATAGATGTTGACTATAGTGCGGCTTGATAAAGTAAAACATATACATACATATAGTTTCACAATAGGTGTCTGCCCGACCGACTATAGCGCGGCGCGGTAAAATAGATATTGCATGTTGCACTCATTGGAATCACATTCTGAACCCTTTGAAGTGACGTAAGGTCAAAGAAATAACATCAACATCAATCCTCCCATAAGAGGGGAAATAATATAAGTACTACTAGTCCCTAAGAGTAGAATATAGTTGGGGCGCGTTCAATGCGTATGTTTAATCAGAGTCGTGCAAAAGAAGGAAAGGGACAGTCTCACATACCTTATGTACGCTGGCCAACTTCAATTTATGAAAAAGGTTACGATTCCTCAGTCTATGATGAAACGGACAACACCTCCCCTATTTATAAGATTTCCCATATGTCATAACAGCCAATGACCATACCATCAACTAAAACTACAACTATACCAATCAAGAAATCAAAGAGCGGCAAGCTCCCGAGGCTTTATCCAATGGTGCAAGAAATAGAAAGGAAAAAGCCCATCTGAGAATCTCCGCATTTCGGATCGCCCGAACCAGCTAACGAAAAGTATATATACTTTTTATCCCGAATTCCCTAGTGGCTGCTTTGCTTCTCGATAGCCAGTCCGGGACAGATTTGACCTTACTCGACACCCGACCTCCTTTTAATAATAATCAAGCTCTACACGAGCTTCCACACCACCACCCATTTTCATATCATAAGGAAAGAGTCCATAACCTATTTATATAATCACTATGACTTGAACTCCTTTCGTGCGTTTCACAACAATAATATGCCTTAAAAATTAAACTTATCTTAATTGGATGGATGAAACTATGGAGAAGTTGTACTTAGAAAAGAGAGCTTCGTGCCCTTCAGTGCTCTGGAACAGAGAACATTCAAGATGGAGTTCCTTCCCCTAAATTGTTGAAGTGAATATATGTATCTCTAATGATTTCCTCTTTTCCCCAATGATATAGTGTTTAAACACTCTGTCCTAAACACTTTGTTTTTATAGAAGCTAAGGTCGGCGGAATATCTTGCCAGAGTCCCTTTCTTAGTGCAAAGAACTCACAGTAATTGGACATATATATAGAAATGATTTTCCCTTTACCAAGACTCTACTAATCCTCAAATTGAGTAAAACCTCATCACATGCCACGTAGTACTTAGGAAGTCTCTCAACAGATTACTGTATCCACTTGATAAAGGTAAAACACTTATTCCATAAAGGTTAATACTTATCCAGTAAACATACGTGGCTAATGTTATTTACAAACTTATCCAATCTTTACTAAAAGGTTATCAACTTACAGGGTCTCGGTTCTGCCCTCGGTGTGAAGTTAGTGTCGATAATACCTCGAAAATGACCTCGATATTGGCCTCGGTATTGGCCTCGGTTTTGGACCTCGATTTGGACCTCGATTTGGACCTCGATATTGGTCTCAGAATTGACCTCAATTCCATCCTCGGTTTGAGTCCTCGGAATCGACCTCGATTGGACCCTGGATTTGAGACCTCGGGAGGATCCTCGATTTTGAGCTCCGAGAGGACCCTCGGTTTTGACTTCGATTTTACCCTCAGTTTTGACTTCGATTTCACCCTCGGTTTTGACCTCGATTGAGCCCTCAGTTTTTTACCTCGATTTCTTTTTTCGGTCTAGGCTCATTATTTCTCAAAAGGTGCGGTATGTTATAATATGGCTGCTGACCTATTAGCTAATTACGGGGAAAGCCTGAGATATTACATTATTATTGATGACGCTTCTTTTTTGCCAGATCCAGTGAAGTCAATTTTAAGGCTTGATCGAGAGGGCATCCCGAATTTCAGAATAAAACCAAGGAATAATCATTTTGTTATTAATGATCGTAACAATAGATAATCATGACCAATGTATAGTGATATTGACTCTGTATCTAGCATCCTGTTGTAAAGGTCCCAGTAACTCTTCTGTTATGGAGAATATCTCCCAAAATTATCTCTCTCGCTTCAGTCAGTTGTACATGGGAGTGATTAATATCACTCTTCATCTTGTTCCGAAGGATATGGTCTATATCCTCCTTCGTGTACTAGTTCTTTTTGGTAATATACATATTTGGGGTCCAGCCTATACCCCATCATCCACCAATGGTGAACTTTTGTTTTTTAAAAAAAAAAGTAAGTAAATTTCTAGCACAAAAATTGTGAAATGAAGCCTCAGAATTCAGGAAACTAACTTGGTCGATGGCTCTTACTTAAACGCCCACAGTATTTTACCAAAGTTTTAAAACTGATTTTTAAAGAAAGAATTGTATTATTATTTGGTCTATATAATAACAATCGGGATTAAAGTGATTAATCTCGTAATACCCATCCGCAAGTGCTGGGTGAAATTTAAAAATAGCCAGATTTACAACTGATAATTGAAAAATAGCCACAGTTTCAAAAGTAATTGAAATTTTGCCATTTTTCATATAAAAATATAATCTGAACTAAAACACTCTTAAAAAGACGGAAATATTCCAGCATAATATGCTGGAGTTCGATTATATTTACATATGACTTATCGAATAATATGCTGGAATTTTATAATGTGCTGGAGTTCCATCATAATATGCTGGAAGTTTATATGCAGGAGCTCCATAATCCCGCATATTATGCTGGAACTTTCCGTATCCTGGAGTTTCAACATATTATGCTGGAAGTTTATAGAGCTTCATAATCCCGCATATTATGCTGGAACTTTCCGTATCCTGGAGTTTCAACATATTATGCTGGAAGTTTATAGAGCTTCATAATCCCGCATATTATGCTGGATTTTTCGTGTTTCAACAAAACAATGGCTATATTTTAATGACTTTGTAAATGTTGGTTATTTTACTATTACCAATCCGAAAAATAACTAGCCCGTGCTATTTTGACGCAAGTTACTATCAATAGGTCCTAGTACTTGAGACTACAATTCAACCCACAGTTTTGAAATTTCGAATTTTGGGATCCAATTTTTGTCTCTCTTCCCTTGTATAACTGGGAAAAAGGCCAGCCCAATTCTGTGAAACACTTGGACTGGTCGAAAAAGCGGTTTTGTGGGCTGCGACCCTTTCATGATTCCGTTATCAGTCCTCTACATAGGGACCAAAACAGTAATAAGGCAATAACACAGGGATGAAAATTGCTATTTTTCCTTTTAAAAATTTATCCGCTCAAATCTCTTCTATTTCTTTTTATTTACTTATTAAGAAAATATTAATAAATTTGACATTAATCATTTTTGTAAATAGTACAGTCAACCCTCTCTATAACAACCTCATTTGTTCCGATATTTTTTGACTTTTATAATGAATGACTGTTATACACTTATAACAACATTTTGACGTTTAAATATTTTTTGGATGTTATAGATAAAAAATATCAAAAAATCAATTATTTTTCCTTTTTTAATGTTACATATAAAAGATAAGAAAATTATTCAAATTTAAAATCTCAAAAAATATGCCTGTATCACTAGTTCAATATTGAAGAAAGTTAATATATTATTAATAAATTCATAACTAAAAGTATAAAGATTTAAACTCTAAGACAGACATTTTAAACTACCTGAAAAAAATTCTTTCACGATTAATGGAAGAACTTTGTAATTGTAGCTTGTTTTGTAGATTTTATTATCTTACTAGTGATATAACGCTTGAATTGGGAAGAGGCATGTCTAAATTTTCAACAAGAAGGTATCCAATAGTTTCTCTTGAAGACAATCTAAGAGCTTAACCGTTCAATTTTCTATCTCAATATTTTTTGGAATTTGTCCAATGTAAAATATATCATGTGTAAATCTCAAATCTTAAGATAGAAACTTTGTTTAATGGAAAAAATTGTGTGTATATTTTTAGAATTATGATTAGTAATCTTAAAATTCTATATGACTGCTATAGATGGGTAGTTTTATAAAAAGCGTTTTGCTATAAATATGATTGTTACTATTATAGATAAAAAGTTATTTTAAAGAAGTAAAATATATAAAATTGATTCTAACAAATATTTAACTTTTAGGGGTCGTTTGGTAGGTCGTATTAAGCAAAGTAATCCCCGTATAAAAATTTAATCCGTCCAATACCATGTTTGGTTGGTCAATTCAATTTACTCCTACCTAATACATGGATTAGTTATACCTCATATGAGGTATTAACTAATACCAAGGAAAGGAAGGGATTACTAATCCCTGAATTAGCTATACATGGATAAGACTTAAAATTACTAAATCCAGACTTATACATTGCATAATTAATTTTTAATATAATGAACCAAACACTTGATAAAAAATAATACCAGCACTATAATCCCTGCATTACTAATCCCTGTATTACTAATCCCTATATTACTAGTCTCTGCATTACTTGTGTTCGTACCAAATGACCCCCTGTAGCGAAGGAATGTTATATAGTAACGGACGGGCTGACCGTACTCCCCATTTCCTATACTGACGATTGAAATCGTTAATACACATTTTCAACAAAACCGCGCCAAAGCGGAGCTTAGAAAGCGGGAAAAAGAAGACCATGGCAGAGCAGCAGCTTCTAGGGATGGGCTTTCCAGGAGACTTAGTCGCTCAAGCACTAACCATTACCGGCAGCGATATCCTCAAAGCCACCGAGTGGATTCTCAGCCACCGCAACAACCTCAAGGATTCCGGCGAAGATTCTCCCAATTTCAACCCCCCAATTTCTCCATCCTCCGATTCCCCTCATACTACTACTACCGCCGCCCACGATCATCATCCTTTCCAGCCCAAAATAGATCAATTTTTTCAGTTTCCCTCTAAACCCCTCATACCTACCCCCTTATCAACACTTAAAGTCTTAAACCCTAAGGAAGTGGTGACCCCTGAAGAAGAAGATTACGAACCTCAGTTACTCCGTTTAACAAAGCGTCCTAAATTAGTAGAAGATGAGCACGAGAAAAAACAGAAACTAGCTCCACCGCCTCATGAACCGTTGGCCGAACGAATGCGACCTCGTACCCTAGACGACGTCGTTGGTCAAGACCACATTTTGGCGCCAAAATCCCTTCTTCGCTCGGCCATTGATTGCGGCCGTATCCCTTCAATAATTCTGTGGGGTCCACCAGGTACTGGCAAAACCTCCATTGCTAAAGCCATAGTTAACACTTGCTCTGCTTCTCAACCTGCTGGTGGTAATAATAATCATAATATCTATCGGTTTGTTTCGTTATCGGCTGTTACTTCGGGTGTTAAGGATGTTAGAGATGCGGTTGATGAAGCAAGACTACTGAAAAAGAAAAGCAACAAGAGGACCATTTTGTTCATTGATGAGGTTCATAGGTTCAATAAAGCCCAACAAGATTCCTTTTTGCCGGTTATTGAAGATGGCAGTGTCATTTTCATGGGAGCAACTACGGAGAATCCATCGTGTCATTTAATCACGCCGTTATTGTCCAGGTGCATAGTTTTGGCTCTTAATCTGTTAAAGCCCCACCACGTTGCTGCCCTCCTTAAGCGGGCTGCGGCTGATTCTGATTCTGATTCTGATAAAGGGCTGTGCTTTTCTATGGGAGAAATGATGAAAATTGAAGTAAATGATGAGCTTATTGAGTATCTTTCAATTAATTGTGATGGTGATGCTAGGGTAGCACTGAATGCCTTAGAAATTTCATCTACCACTGCTGCTGCACGGGTGCGAATGGCAAGAGGATCAAACGGGGAATTAGAGGAAAACACAAGAAATGCTGATGAGTCTTGTTTGTCTGCAGTTATAACTCTGAATGATGTAAAAGAAGCATTGCAATGTAAGCATTTGGCTTATGACAGAGAAGGGTTTGAACACTATAATCTTATCAGCGCGCTTCACAAATCAATGAGAGGAAGTGATGCCGAAGCTTCCACTTATTGGCTGGCGAGAATGTTGGAAGGGGGCGAAGAGCCTCTTTACATAGCGCGCAGGCTGGTCAGGTTTGCCAGTGAAGATGTTGGGTTAGCTGATCCATCGGCTCTTTGCCAGGCTGTCGCTTGCTACCAAGCTTGCCATTTTATTGGCATGCCCGAGTGCAATGTTATACTTGCTCAATGTGTTGCTTATTTGGCGCTGGCTCCTAAGTCTATTGCCGTCTATAGAGCAATAGGGGCAGCCCAAAAAGTGGTAAGGGAATCAGTTGGACAAAATGAAGGGGTGCCTCTTCATCTTAGGAATGCACCAACTAAGCTAATGAAAGATCTTGGTTATGGAAAGGACTATATTTATCCTCCTGACAATCCAGACTCATCATCACAGACTTATTTGCCACCTTCTCTTCAGGGTTATAAGTTTCTCGATTGGCCAAATGTTGCAGAAACTGATCGACCATGAGGATTACCTGACAATTTATGGCTTTTTCTGGCAATAGCTGCCTTTTCGGTTAGCACTGTTTCTTCCCCCTTTTGTCTTGTTTTCTCTGGTTTTGGGAATTGTTAGTGATCAGAGAAATCCTTCAACTCTAGTTATTTTGAGAACTTTTTGATTTTGTTGTGAGTGGAGGAGAAAAGAAACTTACTGGTTTTGAGGGATTGAATGATTCCATTTTGGTTATACTTTTGTCAGAATCTATGCATTCCCTCCCTTTCTTGATTGTTTTTGTTTTCGGGCTACATCTGGATAAAATACATATTTACTTGATGAGATCTTGCGAGGACATAGGAGGTTTACTTTTGCAGCTTCTATCTCTATATTTACAAAGGATTGTTCACTTGCTATCTCAAAAACTTGATTTGAATTTTGGCGTAAATGGAGATGAATAATTTCTTATCTATATGTCCAGAATTCAGAGCTCCTTTTTTCGATGTCATCTGAATTTGGACGTTTTGGAAAACTATTTAGTAGGTAGTTGGTACCGTATATCTTTCTGAACTGCTATGTTAAGTTGTTAACCACTCAATTTATATGGGTTAATGTCATGTCTTCCTGAGCAATTTATTTGAAATGGCGGTTGCTGACTGAAGACATTATAAATTGAGATGAACTTAGGGCATTGTGATATATTCTGTCATCCGGGATAAAAAGATATTAACTGTCATATGTCTTAAAAGTATATGTGAAGTTGATATCTAACTTTGACCATACATAACTCAATTGATAATTAACAACTTAATCAAGCTTTTTTATGAGCTGTCGATTCCGATTATTTTAGAAAAAAGAATTTTCAGAAACCACTATTGTTTAGTGGCTATTAACTTCCTATAGCTACCATATATATAATTAATTCCTATAGTTATTATTCAGTTGTTACGATAGTATATTCGCTCTATTCGCTTTACTATATTTATGAATGCAGTAGCAAAAGTCGTCTAAAAAACATGGGGTTACAGCTGTATGCGACTGTATTCACATGTATTCGCGCCATGTATTCATGAATACAGTAACGATAATCACCTTAAAAATAAGTCCGTCTAGCTGTCTAATATCGGAAATGGGATAAATTAGCATTGATACACTCCTAATATAACTCAAAACAATTAATTCTAACACGCTTCATTATCAACCCAATTAATTAGAATGATTTTTCAGTTGTATATAACTGTTGTATTTAGTGTGTTTCAATAATTGTGTTTTACTGTTGCATTCATTAGATTCAGTGTTTGTATTTATTGTATTCAGTGTATTCAAATGTATTTGTACTAACAATATTTAGTTATTCCTAATGCATGTTATTACTGCTGTATTCAGTATATTTCATTGACTGTATTCATTGCATTTCTATTTGTATTCAGTGTATTATACTATATTTCACTGTATTTTAAAATTAAATGTTTCACTGTTTATATTCTGTTCTATTTCAGTGTTTATATTCAGTGTATTTCAATGTTTATATCCTGTATTGATGCATAAAGTATGCATGAATACAAGTGTATTCAGCTGTATTAAAAATATACAGACATTCGAAATTCATAAATACAGGCAAAAAAATAATATATTTATACAAAAATACAATGTGTTTGAGTGAATTTGTACAGAATACAATGTATTTGTATTATTGTATGTGATAAATAGCAAAGAAGAGAAGAAAGTTTTCAAGAGATGGCGTTTTCCGGCCAAGCAAAATACTGTATACATTATATTAAAACAAAAAATGGAGACGAACAAAAACACTGCTTTCAAATCTTCTCCGGCGTAGCTATAGACAGATCTGTTCGCCTAAGAGGATAGCTAGCTGCTGCCACAGGGATTCCAGTTGTCGGCTTTTCGCCGTAATCAGGCAGTGGAGATTTTAAAGCATAATCACTTAGAGCTGAAGGATTCATAACATAAAAACTTGAATGTTTTTAGATTAACTATGCTTAAACTTTAGACAACAACGAGAGGATAATGAAGGATTCAGCCAGATTAGAAGGAAGTATTTTGCTCGATGGAGAGAAGGAAGAGAGAGAGAGATTGAAGAAAATTTTTGTTGAGATTTGAGAGGATATGTGTGTTAACTGGAACAGTGTATTTCACGCTTAAATGGTAGGGTATACCATAAATACATATTTTGTTATAAAATATAAAAGGTAGCTATAAAAAATAATATTTTAAAATGATTTTGATTTATAATAAATAGAAAATTTCCTTAGAAACCTGTTTCTGACTCTTATCAATTCCCTGTAAACCTGTTCGATGTTAATTCTCTCTCGTGGTGATTCTGCTGAACATACTAGCCCAAGTTGGAAGATAGAAACCAAACACCCCATCTGTCCCCTACTCATATTCTTATTTGCATTCCCTTCTGTCATTTCTCCACAACGAGAGGATCCATCAACAATATCCATTACTTGATCTGGTAATGCCCAGTTTGACGAAAAGGTGGAGATTCACATTGTCATCAAATAGTTTGTCTGTGTGCCGTTTTCCAGTAAAAATCTCCAGCTGTAGGATCCCATAATTATACAAATCTCCTGTTGTCTACTAGATCATAGAAAATGATAACATTTCAAGGGAAAAAAATATATGGTCAAAGTCCGCAAAAAGAAAATTTTTATTGCATTCAAGACTTGACATAAAGCCAAAAATACATTAAGCTGTCATCATCTACATTAAGATAGATGTTTTTTTCTCTATCCGGAGTCGAAGGTCTACCGAAAACAGCCTTTCTATCTTTTTAAAGTAAGGTACTCTAATTGCGAGATTACACTGGGTTTTTTGTTGTTTGCATCTGAGTGACCGTAGAGAGGTTGGGAACAGGATCTTTCTTTGGGATGTGGCGATATTTTTGTGCATTTTAGCGTTGTGCCAAATTTCAATATATAACCAAATCGAGTAGTATCCAACACAACTCAATTCGTTCAAGCTCAACAAGTCCTGTTCAACTTTTATGCAGGCACTCTAGTTTACATTACTTTCTTCACGATCACTTCAAAAACAAAACATGCTCAAGTCAATGAGGTGGGTTTATTAAATCCATTACATGGAAAAGAAAAAGAATAATAAAAGATAAAAATAAATCCGGACTGTCACTTGAATATAAGGCCTGTGAAGTTTTCATATTTTATAGAAAAAAATAATAGGATTGTGCTGTGTGCGATGCACAAATGCTTCAGCCATCTAACGTAAAATTAATGAAACGTAGCATTAGAGAAATATATGTTCATAACCAATTTCCTTATATGCATTCTATATAGATTGTGATCTGAGCCAGACAGCAGGGAAAACGTGCTGAAAACAATGACAAATTCGACTATCACCTACCATAAATTAGAATATATGGTTCTACATAGTCTTCGTCGCAATTTTACACTATCTTGCGAGGTCACCACAATCTTAACGAAATTCAGTATTATGATGTGTAATCCTGAAAGCTCTGCATATAATGGAGGTGCTACCCTTCTCAGCTTGGCAGAATTTCATCACCCAACGACCCCATAAATTACTCACAAGTTGCTTCATAACCCCAGGAGAGCTTAGTGGCCAAGACAAATGAAAGCAACATTACAAACAACAAATTTGCAGAGCTAAAGCAAGCAGCAGAGCGGATCTACACAGGGATAGGCTCAGGAGCTGGATCTGAGGGAGTTCCGCTAGTGCCATTGAGGACGGTCACATTGCCATCAGAGTCCACGTCCACAATTACTGAATCACCTTCTTTGATCTCACCTGCAAGCATCTTCTCGGCCATGCTGTCTTCCAGCAGTCTCATAATAGCTCTCCTCAACGGTCTTGCTCCGTAGCTTGGGTTGTACCCTTCGTCAACCACCCTGTCTCTAAACCTCTCTGTCACTTGAAGTTCTATCTCCTTATTTTTCAACCTCTCAAAGACCTCCTTAAGCATGATATCAGCTATCTCCTTCACCTCTAACTTAGTGAGCTGACGGAATACAATCATCTCATCCAATCTATTCAAGAACTCTGGCCTGAAGTACTGTTTCAACTCCTCAGTCACCAAGCTTTTGATACGGTTATAACTGCTATCCTTCTCGTCATAATCTAGATCAAAACCTATACGACGGCCCCCTTTCTCTATCACACTGCTTCCGACATTCGATGTCATGATGAGAAGTGTATTCTTGAAGTCGACAGTTCTGCCCTTGCTGTCTGTCAATCTTCCATCTTCAAGAATTTGAAGCATCATGTTGAAGACATCAGGATGAGCCTTCTCAATCTCATCAAAGAGCACAACAGTGTAAGGTCGACGCCTCACAGCTTCAGTCAGTTGACCACCTTCAGTGTAACCAACATAACCAGGGGGTGAACCAATGAGTTTAGAGACAGTGTGTCTCTCCATAAACTCACTCATATCAAGCCGGATCATTGCTTCTTCGGAACCAAAGTAGTATGCTGCTAAAGCCTTAGCCAGTTCGGATTTCCCAACACCAGTTGGACCAGAAAAGATGAAACTGGCAATAGGTCGATTGGGATTCTTGAGCCCAACACGAGCACGTCGGATAGCGCGACTAATGGCTTTAACAGCTTCATCCTGGCCAATGATTCTGGTGTGAAGTGTTTCTTCCATTTTCAAGAGGCGATCAGACTCATCTGTAGAGACCTTCTCAACAGGGATGCCAGTCCATGAAGACACAATGTGCTGAATATCTGCCTCTGTAACGAGTGGACCTGTATCGCCAGCCTCAGATTCAGCCTTGCTCATCTCTTTGTTTTTGTCTATCAGGGCTGAGATCTGTGCCTTAAGATCCATTTCTCTATCACGCAGTTCCCCAGCCTGTCAAATGCATTGAGAGATACGAGATTATGTAATGCAAACTCTGCAGTTACACTATTTAGCATGAAGGCAGTTCAATGCTTTTACTAAGGAAGAAAGCAGTTCACAGGAATTTTATGCACAGAATCAGAGAAAACCAATCACCTTTTCAAAATCTTGACCGCGCACAGCTTCATTTTTCTCCTTTGTAATCTGACGAAGTTCTTTCTCGAGCTCTCTTGCTTCTTCAGGGAGCTAGATCGTATCAAGAAAATGGGTCATGACTCCATTTGGTAAAGAGGGCAGGGAAAGGTAGATTAAGAGAGTACTTTATACCTGTGCATGGCGAAGTCTAACACGAGAACCAGCTTCATCAATCAAATCAATTGCTTTATCAGGCAGAAAACGGTCACTGGAACAAGCAGGGGTTCAAGTTAAAAGCGTGGTCAACTATAAATGAGTTATCATGGAATCTAGGAAAAATATTTTGGTGTGGAGATAAATGTGCCAATTTTCAGGAGTAGATAAAAATATGCATAAGCTTATTCAGATGTCAATACAAAAGAAACCAACTTCTAAGACACTATAAAAATCAGTTGGTTATGAAATCCCAATGTCAAAATGTACCAACAACTCAAAGCGAGGAGAGACTAAAGGAAATTTGGAAAATAAAAATATGATTAAATACCTGATGTACTGATAAGAAAGCTGGGCAGCAGCTTCTAATGCCTCATCGGTGTAACGGAGCTTGTGATGAATCTCATATCTCTCCCGAAGCCCTTTCAAGATCTGTATGGTTTCATCCACAGTAGGTTCAGGGACTTTAACTGGCTGGAATCTCCTCTCCAATGCAGGATCTTTCTCAATGTGCTTTCTGTACTCATCCAGGGTTGTGGCTCCAATACACTGACAAGTGAAACCAAATAAAATACTTCTCAGTTACACCAGCAGTAAATATTTTGTCATGTTAACAGATTTACCTTTCGACATTCTTTTGCAGTTCTACCAGGATAACTCAGGATCGTGATAATGATTAATCATCAAATTAAAAAGTGTATTTCTAATTCTCGTTTAAATTTACAAGGAACATACTAGGTCTAGGAGGATAACTAACCTGTAGTTCCCCTCTAGCTAGGGCAGGTTTCAAGATGTTTGCAGCATCAATTGCCCCCTCTGCAGCTCCAGCTCCAATCAATGTGTGCACTTCATCAATAAAGAGAATTATTTCATCACTTTGTTTAATTTCTTCCATTAGTTTCTTCAGTCTTTCCTCAAACTCTCCACGGTATTTTGTCCCAGCAACAAGCAAACCCATATCTAGTGTTATGACCTAATCATCACCAATAGCAAGTCACATAAGAAAAGGGATTTACAATTAAAAGAGAAGTAAGACATATCGATATCAGTTACATTTCAAAAATTCAAAAATAGGCTCTCCTGTACCTTATGGCTTTAGTTAGAATAGAATTAAAGTAATAGGTTAACTACAACCAATCATAGCTGCGTCCATAAACCAATCACTGAAGGAAATATGTAGAGTACGCTTAAGGAGGTTGGAATTCGAAAACAAACTTGTACAAGTTCTTTTTATAATACGTGGCTTTTTGTAAATGTTTGGAGCACCTATCAAAAATATTAATGAGCAAAGATGGTTGACAGTTTGTGGAGAATCTTGGTTGCTTTTTTTTTTCTTTAGCTTTTCTTTTTCTTTTTTTT
>MCJB01048958.1:43831-64345 GCA_002018475.1 Nicotiana obtusifolia
GGGGATGCGGTGGAGGAGTTGTGAATGGGGATTGACATAACAGTATGACATTTTCTACTCTTCATACTTTTTGTATATATCTGGTCTTTGGAATTTTGACTTCAAATTTGATAAAATTGATTACTCAATAAAAACAAATTCTAAGACACTATAAATATGAATTTTTAAGTCTTCCCACCTTAAGACTGGATCTGCTATACAGTTAACATAGCATTGAAAAAATAGAAAATAACGCACAAGCATACATCATGTTCAGCATATTTATCATACACATCTTTACCTTCTTTCCCTCTATTGTTTCAGGGACATCTCCATTAGCAATTCTCTGAGCTAAACCTTCAGCAATAGCAGTTTTACCAACACCTGGTTCTCCAATAAGGCAAGGGTTGTTTTTTGTACGCCGGCCCAAGATTTGAGTAACGCGCTCAATTTGCGGCTGTCTTCCAACAACAGGATCCAGTTTCCCCTGAAAACACAATGGCCACATCAGATAAATGAAGAGAGGCAACCACCACAATATGACAAATACAACTCCATTTTTTTGAACAGCAAAAAGACAAATAAGTATAGTCACCATTGCATGACAAATTCATCTTTCTAAGTACCTCTTCAGCTAACTTTGTCAAATTTGTGCCGTACTCCTCCAATGTAGGCATCTTTTGTCCAGAAGTCCCACCACCAACACTAGCACCAACAGCCTCATTACTCTCGCCAACCATTCGAATGACCTATTTTATAAAATAAAACAAAAATAAGTTATTACAATGAATTCAAGTGATTTAGATACCCCTGGCCCCACCTAAGTACCAAAAAAGAAAGAAAAAAATACTGAAGGTACCCAAAGGAAGCACAAACTACTTGCCTGTGTGCGAATGTTACTGGGGTCAGCACCCAAGTTCTCTAGAACACGGGCAGCCACACCTTCACCTTCACGCAGCAATCCAAGTAGCAAGTGTTCCGAGCCAATGTAGTTATGCCCTGTATGAAAAAACCAATCAGCACAGACAATAACCAAATGACTTTCAGAATTCAATGAAGCTCATGCACGGAAAGGACAAGAGAGGAAAATGAGAAAAAATAAATTAACTACAGAAAATCGTGCTTACAACAACTAAATTAAAATAGATCTAAAAGAGAAGTTTTTTTTAATGTCTGAAAGACAACCCAAGAGAAGACTGAAATGATTAGATGAGGCACCTAGTTGGCGGGCTTCCTCCAGAGAGAGTTCAAGAACACGCTTTGCACGAGGAGTAAATGGAATCTCAACAGCAACAAACCCACTACCCCTTCCAATTATCTTCTCCACCTCCACACGAGCATCTTTTAAATTGATTCCCATGGATTTAAGAACTTTAGCTGCAATACCAGTTCCTTCACCAATCAGACCCAACAAAATCTGCTCTGTGCCAACAAAGTTATGACCTAGTCGTCTGGCCTCTTCTTGTGCAAGCATAATTACTTTTATTGCTTTCTCGGTGAAGCGCTCAAACATTGCTTTTGGGACAAACCGGCAACCTCTTGGCCGCTTGACAGAAGTTGCAGCTGCCACTTTTGAATGGAGAGTTTGTCCAGATTTTACGAGTGTATCTATTGCATTGCACCCTCGCAGTCCTGTAAAATTGGTCAACCTTATGGAGGGTGATTGTACATTACATAGCATTTTAACAGTTTTTTTGTTTTTCCCAGATCCACTGAATTGCCTAGTCCTTTCACCGGCAACTGAAGATGGGATGTTGGTTGACTGAACTAAAGCTCTAGCCATGATGGACCTGCAGTTGATATGATAGCATGTCAGAAAAACTGACATGTGACATTTGGTAAAATATCATGGTTCATATTACATAACAGAATAAGGAAATGATCAACTGGAATTCCCAATTAGTAGACATAAATAAAATTATTGATAACAATTTAAGGTTCAACTTTTTTGGGTGACATAATATAGAGAAACAAGATCATTCTGGGAATTCCAAACTTAAAAACTATGCAAAAGCCCTTTTCCCTATATTCACAGAATATTTGAGCAATACATAACTGATAGCTTAAAGCTAGAGACAAATGTCACCATAGAAATTACTCTTTAAAGCTAGATACAAATGTCACCGTAAAAATTACTAAATAACCAAATAACAAAGCCTCCAAATTAGAAGAGCTGGAAAACTATGCAGCCACTATATGGTGACTGTTTTCTCCATGATGAAGCAGCCAAGCTGCAAGGACCTTAGTTTCTAAACTAGCAGAATCGCGGGACATCAAAAGTGGTAAGTTGATTGTTGGTTTTATTACTCATTCCCGTATATGTTACTTGGTTTCAATCACAATATATAAACAAATTGGATATAATACAATAGTTCTTTTACGAATCTGATTAACTAACAACCCAAAAGCTAAAAAGAAATGGCAATCCAGGGAACTGGACATAGGAAACAAAATGGATTAAGATGAAATAGGGTCTAATCTAGACATTAGTAACGCAACCATGCCCTTAAGACAAGGCAGTGCTATTCAGTATTCCAAGTACCAACTGGTTTCAAACAAGACAAGGCAGTGCTATTCAGTATTCCAAGTACCAACTGGTTTCAAGCACTTCAGAGTAATTTACTGAAGCAGTGAGGTAGGAATTCAAATACCACAACAAGTCAACCAGAAACAAAAAAAAATGCTTAATTCGAATCTCAAAAGGGTGAGCTACCTCATACCCCTTTCAAAGAAGCAACTTGATAAAGACATGCTCAGAAATAACTACAAAAGTAGAACCAAAGTCGAACAGAAGAAACAGCTCAAAAACAACTCTAATGATTGCAATTTTTACCGCTTTATCGAGCAAGTAAGCTTGACTTGAACCACAAGAAACAAAGGGTTCGAGGTGCTAAAGGGATAAAACACCTAATTAAAGCACTCAACACCCACCCAAAAAACAAATCTTGAAAAAAGAACCCTAATACCAATCTCTTATTTAACAAATAATTATGTATATATAGACATATATAGGGAGATTATCCAATTCATTAGGTAAAGAGATGCTCACCTCAATAGTACTATAAAGACCCAAAAGATTCTTCAAGATTGAAAAGAGATAGAGAGAAGAAAGGGAAAAGAAATAGAGAGACCTTGAAAAAGGTCGGCCGTGTATAGCTATAAAGATAGATATAGGATTGTGGATGTAATTATAAAAGAGCGCTCTCTCTCTCTACTCTCTAGGCTTGTGTTTTGGCTTTCGTGTTTATATTTGCCACTCCATTGACCACTCGTGCACCGTCATACACCCCAAAAAAATCTCTCCTCTCTTCTCTTCTCTTCTCTTCTCTTCTCACCTTTCTCCTTTGGAAATTCGCCCAAGCAAATCACTACCGTTTGATTTGAATACTTTTATCTTACTGGTCCATTCACCATCAAAGAAAAAGGATATATGGCCCCACATTGTTGACGTGTCTGCTAACTGATCTCAATTTTATTTTATTTTTAAAATTTTTTATTACATTGAGGGAGGAGAAGGGGAAGAGAAAGGATCATCTCAACCATGAGTGTTTATCGGGCGGATATTTACGCTAAACGATTCGACTTATCGATTATCGATTTATAATTATAATAAATAATATGCTAGCCAACCAATAAAATATCATGTGGATTAGTGTATCTGATTAGTAATTATCGGACGATTATCGACTAAAACAAATAGACCATAAAAAAATAAAGAACTAAAGATAAGAAAATTATAAGTCCAGATTTATTTATGTAATATTTCTCCAATCGATTTGATCTAATGCCAACTATTATATTCCTGTTATGTCAACTATATTGTAACTGTATGTTACTGATAACCATAGCACAAGAAAATGTAAATGATCACACATGCTCCCACTTGGGAGTCCATCGGACTTCGGCCTTGGTATAAAATACTCCAAGTTTTCAATTACATCTAAAAAGAAAATAAGATTCATGGCATATCCTAAATAAAAAGGAAGAGTAACAACAACAATATATCTAGTATTATCCTATATCGTGAGGTTTGGAGAAGGTACTGTACGCGAACCTTATTCTTACTTTGTGTGGATATATAGAAAGGCTATTTTCAATAAACTTTCGGCTCAGAAAAATATAAGCACCACATAAAAAAGGAAGCAGTAGTAAAATATTTATAATTTGTTAACTTAAGAAGGAGAAAGAAGGAAGAAAAAGAAATAGCAAAAGAGAGGAGTGGTAGACAAAAGCAAGAAGAAAATGATGATGGGTTATGAAGAGGAAGAAAGAGGAAGAAGTGTATATATAAAAATGTTTAATTTATTAATAGTTTATTCGATATGGAAATTGAGTAATTCGTCCCTAAATCGTTAAGTCGTTAATTATAAAATTTCAATTCGTTCACCAACTATTATCCTAATAATCCGATATTAATAAGCAAATAAGATAATTTTATGGTTCGATTAATCGTTACGATTCGATTTTGAACCGGCCTAATCTTAACCCCATTTTTAATTCCTCTTTTGCATTGGCTGTAATTTCTTATAACTGTCTGGTATTCGAAATTTACATCAACTCATTCCAGGTTCATTTAAGTAAAAATGCTTCTTTATCATAAATTTCTGATACATCCCATATTCCCACTATATTCCTTGATTGTTGTGAATTGTGATTTCTTAATTGGCTTACCGTTCTCAGGCCTATGTTAACTCCACTGTACTGGATTTTTTTTCAAGATTTTTTCTTCTTTTTTGGGGCAATTTTCCTGATTATTTGGAAGAGGGGCTTAGATAGGGAAACTTGGAACAAGTAGGTCCTCTCAATTTAAGCAATCTGCAAAAAAATCGTGCTTATATTTGGACTGACATTAACATTTGTTTTGTTTTTTGTTTGTGATTCAAGCCCTTGTTTTTCACGTCAACCACTTTTTTCTTTCTTTTTCTTTTCTTTTGTCCGGTAAAGAAGAATAAAGCAAATATGGAAATTACAATTGATTGGATGATTTACAGTTTAATGGTCAGACAAAAATAAAGCAGTTGCTTAGAAGTTACAAATTACAAATCAACGTTTCTTGTTGGAAACAGGGGGGAAAGTAAAAAAGATTACAAGATCCTCATTTGCTTTACGTAACGGGAAGCCAACAAAAAGTCTAATGCAAGATTTTGCGACTACAATATGGTGGGGTAACATCCACGAAAACAATAGTCCACGATCATAACAAGTACATGCATCAAACATAAGAATTGCCTCACAATTCCACCGGTACCTGTTACTTTTCTCTAGCAACTCTGCGTGCAAAAAATTATGTACGCTAATTATGACAACATAGGCAAATCTCACATCGGCAAAACATGAAAGAAATGTTGGGTATATAATTAAACAAGCCTTAAACCCTAGTAATGCATTTTAAAGCAATACAAGCCTAAGTTTAAAGCGGACAATACCACTGGTGGACTAAGTTGTTACAAATGGTAGCGAGGACGCTGAGTCCCTAAAGAGATAGTCATGCGGACCTAGGCCCAAAGCGGACGATATTGCTGATGGGCTGGGTTGTTACACTAATAAACATTATTTTACACTTACAGAGCATCAATTCTTAAAACTCTTACACAGGCACTTGGCAATGTTTATAGATTAAGCTTGTGTACTTAACTACACGTTTTACCCTTTTGATTGATATTGAAACCACATAATCATGAGGATGACTTTAAGCTTCATTATTCCCGTCTGCAGTGACCAATACCCGTCAGGTAGGTTAGGCCAGTAGCACACTATTAACCTCATGATTCCAAATCTTCAATCATGGAAGATTGTCTTTGCGTAGGGCTGACACTTCCACCTCGACTTATTTTGAGTGCATCTAAGGCCTTCTGTATTTCCATGTTCATAGCACTGTCCACACTCCCAGATGATAGTTTCTTGTGTACTTTCTGCAAATGCAGCTTCAGCGAACTGCTGCTCAGGCCAGCGTTCTTTCCACAGATTGGGCAAACCTTCATGCTTGGCTTCCGCTGTTGCCATTCCATAGAAACCTTACCATGCAACTTGCAGTCTAGGTCCAAAAGAATCCTTGCAAAACCATCATTAGGTTGGGCTCGACGATGAACTCGTCTCAGTGTATTCCATGCTTTCAACAAAGTAAACTTCCTGCACCATATCAAACTTTCCATTATGAAGTTTCCTGCATGACTTCTGGAAAACAAACTGCATCACTAATCTACAGGCCAAGTTTTAACAACAAATAAGCAACTATTCTAATTGCTTCAAAAATGATAAAAGCCAATTGGGCTTGGGAATAGTACCAAGTCTCGAGACCCCGTCTCAGAAATTTAATTTTTGTTCTTTACATATCCTTCATGGTCTAACTTCTAAATAACTAGCAAGTCAGCTAATGTCCAGTCGTTTGAAATTCAGCTTCACATCAGTCTACAAAACGTAAGTTAATGCATAAACCATTCATTAAATCTTTTGCACTTACTTCCTGAGCATTAAATAAGCAAGAACCACTGTAGCACTCCTGCTTCTCCCTTCAAAGCAATGAACCAGAACCTTCCCGCCATTTTCTTCAACAAGATCGATAAAATCATGAGCTTCGTTAAAGAGTTCACTGATATTAGAATCTTCTTCGTCACATATCTGCCCATACAAGAAGAGTATCACCACACATGCAACCTCTGTTACTATACAATAAATATAAGAGTTGAAGAGCTTCTAAGTGTGTTTAAGAGTTGTTATCAGTAACAACTATTACTACTATTCCTCAATCCCAAGCAAGTCGAGTAGATATTTTAAAAAATAAAATAAATGCCACAAAAAACAGATTACTTAGTTGCTAACACGGAAACATCAGTAAGAAACTTCCTCAAATTTGTAGCTTGTACACTCTAACAGGTTTGAAAACTACTTCCTCCTGAGTCAAAGATCAAAGGTTTTAGGATAACTGTTTCATAGTATGCAGGGACAATACAGATCGCCTAACTTAATTTTAGGATACTCAACCAAAAAAGTTATACACAATGGAAGATGGGATGCATCTTGTGAAGAGAAACGAGTGTCATCTCAGTAGCCACATGATGAAGACTCAAAAATAGTAAAATTCTAGCACTTCTGCTGCTTTAGAAGACTTCAAAACAGTAGTAGTCAGAGATGCATCAAACAGAAGGGCCTATCATAAATTAAATGCCAGATTTTAGCCAGCATGAAAAATGTATATCAAACAAAAGCAAGAAGGTTTTGAGGACTCACGGAAAAGTTCTTATATTCAAATAAATCAGGAAACTGGGAGTCTGACTGCCCAGTTTCATTTGCACAGAGACATAAGATATGTGTGATCCCTAAATGTTGCAGTGTGTACACAGATCTAGCAGCAAGTGCGCCACCAATAAACAAGCTGGCTGAGATTGCAGATGGTTTTTCTGTATTTGCAGCATCAGAAATTAATGATATCCTCTCCAGAATGTGCTCAAGCCTGATCTATAGGTTGCAAAATTGAACATGAAAAGGATTACAACAAAGACAAATTACCATAGTGTCTCAAGGGACAAGCTGAGTAGGACATTAGTACCTTCAGCTCATAAGCATCAACCACATAATTACTATCACTTCCTTCAAAGAAACCTGAATTAAAATTGTTTTCCTGGCACAGTTTAACTGCATCACTTTTAAGCATCTCATTCCATTGCTCCAACTCTTTATTTAGTTCTGCATCTACCTGAAAAGGAGAAGCAAATGCCTTTAATTGAGAGAAGGAACTTGCTCTCGACTTAGAATCTTCTTTTTCAAAGAAAAAGTCTCCAGGATATGGAAGAATTTTGTGCAAAGAGACAAATAAAATTCTTAAAACATTACTGAAATACTTTTAATGATATCCAGCAAATAAAGTAGATTTTTTTGCAAAGAGATAAACACTTTCTTGTTGGAGTAAATTTCCAATGCACATCACAAACCTTGGCAAACTTGTGAAAGTCACGGAGTTTTGAAGTCAAACGGAGACTACGAAGTGGCTCACCACTGCCCTTACAGAGCTTTCCTTGCCAGCTATCACGTGAACTTGGAGAAACGGTAAAATCCAAGCTGTCTCTGCATCCTGAAGATGATGGTCTAGTAGCTGTTCTCTGACACTCTGATTCATTTGAATCCAAATAATTATCATTTGGTGTGCGTTCTTTACTTGGTGTTGACGGGCAATGCCCCGCAACGCCAGCAGATTGTGAAAGTGACTCAGGAATTACCAAGTCTTCTTTCTCAAGATCGCCAGCAGAAGCTCTGTTGATAATATTAAGAAATACTCGAAAGAGGCTATCCAGCTTCTGATGAAGTGTGACAACGAATATATGAAATCCCTGCAAGTCACGTAGAGCTGCACGAAATCCACTCCGGAACTCATGCACTATTGAAGCCGCGTCAGCTGCCTGATAGTTGTTCATTGTATCAGAATCCTCTGGTGGAGATCCTAATTTTCCTCCTGTAATCTCATATAATATTTTTGAAGCATACTCGGGACTGTTAATTAGGAGCTCAACCAGCTTAGGATAATTTTCTTGATCACTTGCACGCTTTCCTGCAGGTGGTCTTCGAGGAACCCCAGAGTCTATTGCTACAATGTGAAAATCTGGAGATGTTGACTCATTTGAAGTTTGACTTACACTCATATTGCTGGATTTTGGAGATTCTGTGATGTCTGAAAGGTCGGAACTCTGTGATATTAATCCTGGGTTAGGAGTGCTTATTCTGCTATCTACAGAATTAGCTCTTCTTTCTTTCTGAAGCGCCCGAATCACTCTCGGCCTATATCTATCAATTGCAGAATCAAAGGCTGCTGCTAGTGCGTCTAAGTTTGCAGCATTCACTTTATCAGCTAACAATAAATTTGCAGGGTTACCGCGCCATCTGAGATGGCGACATGGAAGCCGATCTTCATTTCTGATGACAAGATCCAACATCAAAACCCTACCTAGCGCTGCTGCGGTCCTTTCTCCTGCTTCTCGTGAATCAAATGCATTTGAGCTCTCCAACAGAGGGGACCCATGTATGTAACTGAAATAGCAAGTCATAAGGCCAACGAAAGTATCAAAATACGATTCTAGTGAATTATAACATTTTCTTAGACCAAAACTACCTATTTCTTTAGGGATAGTAAAAGGAGAAATGTCACACAAGGACTTCCCAAAGTGGTAGCTGTCCTAGTGCACCAAAAACTAGACATATAATCTACAGTACTAGCAAAGCCCCAACAAAGTAGATTACTTAACTTGGTCTTTCACTCCATTTCCTACTTTCGGCTCCATCATCTTTAACTATTTCCTTCATATATATTTTTTCACAATCATAAAATAAAATATTCCACATTTTTAGTAATATATCTAGCTAAACGGTAAAAAATAAATGTGTATGCATCAAGCGCACAATGATTTATGCGTCAGCATACATTGGTAAACCCATACATACTATTGAATGACACAGGATTTCCTGGAAGATATTCTCCATATCAAGATCTGATCCTCTTAAGATTTTAGGGATAATTGTTGTAATCTAGAATATCAGATTTCTGATTCTTTTTTTATTTTATATGATTCTGTATAATCCCAGATTTTATGGGATTTAGGCGATTCTGCTTCTCAACCTCTTTGGTATAGAGAGCCATGTACATGACATTGAAAGATATGAATGAAATTATTCAAGTATCTTACTCTTTCCACACATATTGACACAAGAATGAAGCAAAGAGTTGCTAGTCCGTCGACAAGTAGGCAGCAGCTAGTAGAAAAGATTGCCTGATCCAATAACAGCTCATCGGCTTTTGGCTTATGCTTTCTAAGAGAGGCCTAATTTGATAAGTTTTAGAACCGAACAAGAGCATGAGTACCTATCAAATAAATTTGCTTACCGTGAGAAACAGCCTCTCGACTACATTCTCAGAATTTTCAAATTGCATTTATCTAAATTACCATCCATCTCAGGCACCAATTCACCAGCAAAGAGATATCAAGAAATAGGGAAATTAATGCACATGTGCTCTAACGCCCCACAAAAACATCAAGTCGTATACGCACTTCATTAACATAAGGCACCGGCTTAGCTCAAGAGCTTCCAGAAGTTCTGAACACGTCATTTCCACAATCCCATCGCCTTCCAAAATCGCTGCATCTTTTGCTTTTTCTGCAGCTTCCTTGATCTGTCGCCACTCAGGGCTACAATTATGAATAACCCTGGACTGCAATATTTTCGGAACATAGTTAAAGATATGACATACAAAATCTCCCTAATAAAACATATAAACAATTATAATGAAGTGAGAAGGAACAACTTGTGGAGTTTGGACACCTAGCCACTTTGCAAATTCATAACCCAGACGTTCTGATTGTGTAGCCATCCTCGAAGATGATATCTTTATAACAGCCGCAGCTTCTTTTGGAGAAGCGTCATCATTTTCAGGTTCGTTAAATAGCGCAAAGAATACAACACCCCCAGAATTTACAGTCACCTGCGTTCAGTTGCATGAGCAAATAATTATTAAGAACACAACAATAATTGTAAAATGCTTAAAGTGTCATGCGTAGTTGACCATCCCTTTGCCACTCGTTTGTTACTTCTAATAGATATAAAAGTTGATTTTATACAGTAGGTTAATTAATTTCTCATACCAGAAAGTATGTTCAGTTGAAAATGACACAAGAGATTATAAAAAAGCATTCATGAAGCTCCTCAGTAAGGGGAAAAACAAAAGTTTTAAGGAACTTGAAAAGAAAAAAGAGTTGTTCGATAACTAAGGCAAATGCTACTAATTTTTTCTTTTGGATAAGTAAGGACCACGCTATACTTGTTTCAGTCAATTCTACCTCTTATTCAGACAATCAAGTACTGAGCAAACAAAATATCAAAACTGAAATACCTCTAATGCTTTATTGGTTTCATCCTCGGACTGTTCGGTACTACTACTGTGTTCCGTGTGGTGAAGAGAAGACAGCATGTTCCATGAAAAGGTGCTTGATTCAATGTCCAAAACCGCAGCTTTGCCAAGTCTCTCCCATAAATTTACTTCTGGTGTTTGCTCAGATGGTAGAGGATCAACCTGATCAAGACTTGACTCTACTGCACTGAACAAGAATTATACTAGAGCTACATTATAATTGCAGTCTGTACATTTATAGAGCTCAATGAGTCCATGCAATTATTTGCACAATCGACAGAAAAAAGAACTAAATTCCTATTCGTTTAAGGATGGGCCCAAAACAGCACCTAATACTTTTGCTCTCATCTGAAAGTTTGAAATCTTTACCTCATCAAAGAAAAAGATGTGTTAGAACAAGGGTTTAAAAAGAGATGGGGTCACTATTTAATCTCAATAGTGAAAGGGAAAACAAAGTCCACTCTTCCCTTTTTTAGGAAGTGTCAACATGGTTGTAGATTCACACTCAAAAGAAACTTCATCCCCCAACTCCAAGCAACTTAGTAGCTACCATTGAAGGAAAGAGCTTTTGCCAAACTTAGGTACTTATTTTTCACTTGATTTCCTTGTGAAGAAGATGTTCTTTTACTCCGAGTCCTATGTATAGAAACAGAACAGAACAAGCCAACTTACAACTCCTACATTTCATTTCACATGGTACTCTTTCCTTTTTGGCCAATTCCACAAAGATTGACACATTTTTGTATTTGGGAACTCTTTAATTTAAGATTCTGGTTATACCCTTAACGACATGCTCTTCGGAAATTGAAGCCGCATCTATAAACAACAAGATACTACGGGTACTTTGATTTGGGTTGTACCAAAAATCTTCCTTTTTTCCTTAAACGTCATAAATAGCCAAACACCACTCTATAAAATGAAATAAATGTACTAATAACTGTCATTCAGCAACTACCGACTGAAGATAAAAATCAAAAAGCACAACTTGCAAACTGTGGTCCATAATTAGTTATAGCTCTTGGCAATAAACTTCAGCGCAGTATAACAATAAATTTCAAGAAAGACAACTCACAAAGGTTTAAGAAAAACCAGTCACTAATATTAAATCCCATTTAATGCTTTTTTTCTTTTGAAGATTACTGTAACACTGTTTAAATCTAACTCTCAAAGTTGTGCTGTGATGGTAGGCTAGGAGCTCGTGTTTTAGCTACATTTTGCACACTAGTTACTATAATTTGATTGTATTTGAGCCTAATTGCTAATACTTTGTACTTATCACGTGTATTACAATGTGTAGGATGTCATTTCGAGTGGAGAGACAAGTTTGGAGCTAAAATAGATGATTTGGAGCTTTGAAGTCTGAGTAGAAGCCCAAGAAATTAAGCCAAGATCACGTTCGAGGGGTCGAGTCTGGAAGTCAAAAAGTGAGAAAAAAATTACTCTGGAAAAAATGCACTACCGCGCCGCAGGCGCGGGGCGCTAGTGCAAAATTCCTACAGAGTGTAAAAATCAACTCTCTGAACTCGGCGCGCCATGCGTCGCGCATGTGCAAATTTTACAGAGTATTTCTCCTACTTCGGCTTGAAAAGGATAGTTTCGTCCGGGCCCGTTCCTGTATGGTATAAATACACCAAAACGCGATTTTTAGAGGACTTTTGACCTTGGAAGCTTTGGGAGAACATTGGAGGCTACAAGACACAGAATTTCATCATCTTTCCATCAATTCAATACGGGAGTTTGGATTGTAACGTTAGATTGATATTTTCTCACTCTTTAATTATATTTGCGATTGTGAGAAAGCACGGGAGAAAATATATTATTGATATTTGATACTCAATACAATACAAGAGGCCCTTATTTATAGTTATACTCTACAAGGACATATTCCTCCTATTCCAATGTGGGACAAGACTACATTATGTGCATATATGTAAACTAACACTCCTGCTCTAGCCGATGCATACAAATCATATGTACCGAGCTTATTACATATATAACCAATACAAGGACCAGTGAGGGCCTTGGTGAAAATATCTACAAGCTGATCATTCGACCTCACAAACTTTGTAGCAATCTCTCCTGAAAATATCTTTTCTCTGACGAAGTGACAATCAATCTCAATGTATTTAGTTCTCTCACGGAACACCGGATTTGATGCAATATGAAGGGCAGCTTGATTATCGCACACAAGTTCCATCTGACTGATTTCACTAAATTTCAATTCCTTGAGCAATTGTTTGGTCCATACTAGCTCACATGTTGCCATAGCCATTGCTCGATATTCTGCTTCTGCACTAGACCGAGCAACTACATTCTGTTTCTTACTCTTCCAAGACACCAAATTTCCTCCTACTAAAACACAATATCTAGACGTAGAATGTCTATCATAAGGTGATCCTGCCCAATCAGCATCTGAGTATCCAACGATCTGCTTATGACTTCGATCCTCAAACAGTAATACTTTGCCTGGAGCCGATTTTATATACCAAATAATGTGCACAACTGCATCCCAATGACTATCACTGGGAGAATTCATAAACTGACTTACAACACTCACAGGATAAGAAATGTCGGGTCTAGTCACTGTGAGATAATTTAATTTACCAACCAGCCGCCTATAGCTTGCAAGATCGCTAAGCGGCTCCCCCTGTCCTGGCAGAAGTTTAGAATTCGAATCCATCGGAGTATCAACAGGTCTGCAACCTATCATCCCTGTCTCCTCAAGAATGTCTAAAACATATTTTCTTTGAGAAATAACAATACCTAAGCTAGACTGAGCAACCTCAATACCTAAAAAGTACTTCAATCTGCCTAGATCCTTAGTTTGGAAGTGCTGGAAGAGATGTTGCTTCAGATTAGTAACACCATCCTGATCATTGCCTGTAATAACAATATCATCAACATAGACTACCAGATAAATACAGAGATTTGAAGCAGAGTGCCAATAAAACACAGAGTGATCAACTTCACTAGAGTCATGCCAAACTCCTGGATAACCATACTGAACTTACCAAACCAGGCTCGAGGAGACTGCTTTAGACCATAAAGTGACCGACGCAAGCGACATATGAGGTCACGAGACTCCCCTTGAGCAACAAAACCAGGTGGTTGCTCTATATAAACCTCATCCTCAAGATCACCGTGAAGAAAGACATTCTTAATGTCCAGCTGACAGAGAGGCCAATGACGTACCGCAGCTATGGATAGAAAAAGGCGGACTGATGCTACTTTAGCCACGGGAGAGAAGGTATTACTGTAATCGAGCCCAAATATCTGAGTATATCCTTTGGCAACAAGACGGGCCTTAAGTCGATCAACCTGGCCATCGGGACCAACTTTGACTGCATAAACCCAACGACAAGCAACAGTAGATTTACCTGAAGGAAGAGGAACAAGCTCCCAAGTACCATTTGTATGTAAAGCAGACATCTCGTCACTCATAGCCTGTCGCCATCCTGGATGAGACAACACATCACCTGTAGACTCAGGGATGAAAACCGAGGACAAAGAAGATATAAAAAGCATAATGGGGAGATGGCAGACGATGATAACTTAAACCGACATAATGAAGATTAGGATTAAATGTGGTCCGTATACCTTTCCGAAGTGCAATCGGTGTACTAGGAAGAGACAAGTCTGCAGTAGGAGCAGGGTTAGGTGCAGAACGAGAACCAGTTGGGCCTGATGTAGAACGCGGACGACGATGATAAGTCAAGAGTGGTGTTCCTGTGGCTGGGAATCAAGGAGGAACAACACTAGACTCATCAACAGTTGGTATAGGTGAAACTTCTATGGTCGAAGGTGGAGGAGGAGCTATAGTAAACTCCTCAAAGGTCGGTATAGGTAAGACCTCAGACATATCATGGTGCTCAGCAGAGGTAAAGAAAGGTTTAGACTCAAAAAATGTGATGTCAGCTGACATAAGGTACCTACGAAGATCTGGGGAATAACAACCCTTCCGAACACGAGAATAACCAAGGAAGACACACTTGAGAGCACGAGGAGCTAACTTATCTTTCCCAGGGGCTAAGTTATGAATAAAACATGTGCTCCCAAAAACACAAGGTGAAAGAGAGTATAAGGGTGACTGGGAAACAATACTGAATGCGGAATCTGATCCTTGATGGGAGATGAAGGCATCCGATTAATCAAATAACAAGTTGTGAGAACTGCATCGCCCCAAAAATGCAACGGAACACGAGATTCAATTAGAAGTGTGCGAGCAGTCTCAATAAGATGCTTATTCTTTCTCTCTGCAACCCTATTTTGCTGAAGGGTATAAGGACAAGATGTCTGATGAATAATTCCTTGAGAAGTCATAAACTGCTGAAACTGAGAAGATAAATATTCTAAGGTATTATCACTACGAAGAATACTAATAGAAACACCAAATTGGTTTTTGATTTCAGCACAGAAATCTAGAATATAGAAAATAACTCAGAACGATCTTTCATTAAGAAAAGTCAAGTACAACTTGAATAATCATCAATAAAACTAATAAAATAACGAAATCCCAAGGTTGAACTGACTCTACTAGGACCCCATATATCAGAATGAACTAAGGAGAAAACAGACTCTGCATGACTCTCAACATTACACGAAAAGGAGGCTCGGGTATGTTTCCCAAGCTGACACGACTCACAATCTAATGTAGACAAACTAGATAAACTAGGCACTATCTTCTGAAGTTTGGATAAACTCAGATGTCCTAAACGTCTGTGGTTAGGTCTGGAGGATCTGTAACTAGACATGTTGTGAAAGGACTGAGTGAGTTAAGGTAGTAAAGGCCTTCTGATTCATGTCCTGTACCAATTGTCTGTCCCGTACTGCAGTCTTGCATAATAAAAGAATCGTCAATAAAATATATACCACAATGGAGGTTCACAAGTCAAACGAATAACAAATGCAAGACTAAAAGGACAACCAGGGACATAAAGAACGGAATCTATGGTGATTGAAGACAAGGGATTAGCTTGTCTAACTCCTTTTGCCTTAGTTTGACATCCATTGGCTAAAATAACAGCGAGAAAAGACTGTGAATATACAATATTCGACAAAAGTGATATATTACCAGAGATGTGATTAGATGCGCCTGAGTCCATGACCCGTGGTCCAAGAGTACTAGACTGGGAAACACAAGCAAAATAATTACCAATAACAGAAGTATCGATCTGAGCAACCGAGGCTACTTGTGGAGATGTCTGCTTACTTGCTCGATACTGAAGGAGCTCATTATATTCTTCTTTAGATAAAGAAAATCCCTGGTTACATGTAGTCTCGGTCTGAGCAATATAAGCCTTTTTGGGTGGACGACCATGTAAGGAATAGTACATTTCATGAGTGTGTCCAAGTTTATGACAATAAGAACACTTAGATCTAGATTTTCTAAAACGACCTCCTCCTCGTCTATTCTCCATAGTTTGAGACACCCGAACATCCACTGTCTGAGATGCGAGAACAGAGGAATCAAGTATCTGTGATGAGATCACTGGGTGACTTGGTGCTGCAGCAAGGCGGAGTAACCGAGAGAATTTTCATCAACTGTGGGGACAGTCGGACTAGCTAAAATCTGGTCGCGTACTGAATCAAGATCATTAGGAAGTCCAACGAGGGTAAAAACTAGAAACATCTTCTGTCGCTGCTCTTGTTGTTTTTCAACACTAGCATAAACTGGCATCAACTTCTCAAATTCCTTCATGACTACATGTACTTGACCCAAGTAAGTAGACATATCTAATTCCTGCTTCTTTAAGTTTGTCATCCGCTATATCGCATCATAGAAGCAAGATATGTCATTAGTGTATAAGGTACGAGCCTTTGCCCAAACCAAATAACATGTCTGGAATGGAAAGGGTATCAACTTGGAATCAATAGATCGCCACAAGATGCTACATAACTGAGCATCGATCTTTGCCCAAAGTGCTATCGCCTTTTCATCTCCTTCGCTAGACTGTTTGATTAGATGACCTTGAAAACCTTGACCTTTACACTACAACTCGACAGATGAAGCCCAAGCTAAGTAGTTTGAACTTCCCATTAAAGGTTCCGAGGTAATCATAACACTAGAGCTTCCAGATCATGTTTCTAGACCCAAAAATATCAAATCTCAAAGACATTGTTATTACCGAATATTAGAAAGAATCAACTGTAATCCACTGAAACAGAGTAAGGAAATACTGTAGTCGTCGGAATCTTACTATAGTTGCCGGAAAAATATTGTTCACGCCGGAAAAATATAAAAGTGGTTGGAATTTGGTGTAACCTGGATGAGTAGGCTCAGAATTCCCTTGAGAACTATCTGTCCCAAAGAAATTTTTCCAAAAAGTGACCGGAAAGGGCCCCACGCGCCGGCTTGTGACGTTAAAACTTCGCTGAAAAAATTCTTCTAGTCACGCGTGGGAGCGCGTTGAGGGCCTTCTGACGGAGATACTTTTATGGGTTGGTCGCCGGGGGCCGATCTACTTTGTGGTAGTGTTGGTTTTTGCACAACACTGACGAAAAATGGCTTTTTTTTTTACTGCGGCAGACCTGTGTTTGCCGGAAAAAAGACTTCCGGTTGACTGAATTCTCTTCCCGGAGTCGCTGGAATTTATGCACAGCGATAAATCTCTCACGATTGCTCTGATACCATGTGAGAAAGCATGGGAGAAAATGTATTATTGATATTTGATACTCAATACAATACAAGAGGTCGTTATTTATAGCTATACTCTACAAGGACATATTACTCCTATTCTAATGTGGGACAAGACTACATTATGTACATATCTGTAAACTAACAGCGATGACTTCCTCCATAATTATGGAGTAGTTTACCTTAGGGTTTGACATAATTTGGTGACTTGGTTGTTGTTTATGGATTTGACTACTGCTTAATTGCTTGAATTTATTGAAGGAGCTTTAATATAGTTGTGATTTTATTCTTTATAGCGTTTAGTTGAAAGAGGAACATCTTATTGAATAGTATTGCAGCGTATGACTTAGTTTATTTTGGTGATTCTTTGAAGTAATCGAGAGAGCTTTTTGAGTTACCGTTTAAATTAAGATTGAGAAATATTTGCAAGAAGTTTCTCTTAGATCATTCCTACCAATAGATTTTTGTAAGTTTCACCGCACTTCACATTAGTTTATTTGAAATATTTAGATTTAATCGAGAGGGGAGTCGAATCAAAAGTATAAGCTAATGACCTATTAAATTTGTGAGAATCGACAGAACCTCAAGAGTGAAATATAATAGTATCATATCCAAAATAACAATCTTGCATCTACCATGTCAAAACTCTTATTTCTCACGTTGATAAGAAACCAACTATGTCAATTGCTTCACTTTAGTAGTTAATCGTAGTTCGTAATCATTCCAATCAAGTTTTGATCGTCCTAAATAGCAGTTAAACCAGGAATTACTAAAGCATTGTTTAAATTCAATCCTTGTAGAGACGATAATCATACTATACTATCTTTGACTAGCGAACATCAATTTTTGTGTCCAATATGCAATTCTTGGGTTAATAGCATGATTAACCATCAATGTCAGTTTTTTTAGTATAAGATAATATTATGATGAGTATAAGTCATTGTGTTAAAAAACAAGGATGAACCTTAATGGCATGCTATGGGCTCTGGGGAGCCGATGAGGGAATCCAGAAGAGCGGTAATTGCTGCTGCGCTTACGGACCAGCTCCAGCCATTGGGCGAACCTATACGCCGGCCCCGCCGTTATATCCCCCAACATATACAGCACCTGCAAATTGCAATGCAAATGCTCCACCCTTCAATTATTCAATAAATAAAACATTATTAATAAAGAATTAAAAATTAAAAAACAGACCCGAGAAGTGACAGTGAGGGGCAACGGAGCCTCCGGCTCCTCAGATCCCAGCTCGAATGAGTCTTTCTCCTCTTCTTTCTGCATAACATATAAATTTTCTTCCCTACTTATAAGATCGTTATAATAAGCAATATAAATCGATAACTCAGATCTATATAGTACGATATACACACATAGTGCAAGTAAAGTAAACTAAGAGCTCATAATGATTAATGTGCGAAGCGTATATGTTTTTTTTTGTGAAAAAGGGAAGAAAGGACATGAGTGTGGTGATTTGAATAGAAAAAGTTACTCCTAATAGTTTGAAGGAAAGAGGAGAGCGTGCCTGAATGGAGTACATGTCTTCTTGTTGATACTCATTGGTCATTGCTTTTTCTTTTCTAACAAAATTAGAATTTGCCGCTTTTTCTGGGTCGTTGAGACTTTTAGAGAGAGAGAAAGAGAGAGTAATTTCGCACGGAGTGCTTTACATGGAGATTGGAGATCGAAACCCAGGTCGGTCGGTTCCTTTTTTTTTTTTGGTTCGCGAGTGATGATGATGGGAAGGGCAGCCTCAAAGTTGCTACTTATTAAGCGAAAATAATTTTTTATAGTATAGTAAGACTTCCTGTAATAAATCTTTATAGTCCTACTTTTTTCGAATCTTGTGCACAACACGAGCTTCCCTTCAGATAAGATGTACCGTAGTCCATCCTCGGCTTTCTTCATTTTCAGTGAAAAAAAATCTCGATCTTCGAAAGTATTTTCCTTCCCCGCCGCACCTCCCTCCCTTCGTCCAGCCTTTCCTTTAATGATTGGGAAAAGCACGCTCAAACAGAATTTAAAGGGTCCTAGCTACACGCCATGCCTTCAATACAAAATCTGAAAAGCTGCAGGAATGACAAAAAAAGAGCGTTTTCCTGTGTTGCACTAAAAAAAGGACCTAAGAGACGCCCCTCCGGTGAAACGACACACAGTCTACTGCTTTGTGTCATTGCGAATTTTTCGTTTAGCCCATGTACTTATTTATATGTACGGTTCAGTCACATACTTCTCCGTGTTTTCTCCCTCCGATTTTAACTAATCTATTTGTTCAAATTTCTAAAATTTGTTTATTTGAACAATTACCTTTGTCGAGTGAAATTTACAAAAGAAACAAACTTTTTGATAATAACAATTTGTTTTTGCAGAAATCATTTGAGAAGACTTTTATTAGTATTATAGAAGTTATTTGTGTTTTGTCATTTTTTTTCCCAAGTGTTTTTCAGTTTCAAACTATGCAAAACTAACATGCCAGTTTGTTCATTTTTCAGTTGTCTTAGACTACGCCTGTACAGTGATCGGGGCATGGGCCAAACGGGCCTAGGCCTGGGCCTAAGCGGTCCCGGACCAAACGGTTCCGGGCCAGATGTAAGGAGCCGGCCCACGGCGATTCTAAGCCCACATGATCCCGGGTTAAATGGGTCGGATCTGCGGGCCTAACGGGCCTAAACGGTTCCGGACTAATTTTTTTTTTTTTATCTAGGCAAATTTCTTGTAAACTATATATGCATATACTAATATAGATTGCTTATATATATATATATATATATGTATATATATATATATATATATATTGCCTTATATAAGCCTTGTATATATTATATTTTTGTGTTTAAATATGATATAGTATATATATTATATATCTAATACATATATACAATATATATACACACACACACACATATATATATATATTGCCTTACACATACATACACACACACACACACACACTATTTAATTATTTTAGCCCAAATAGCAGGCCCAAATCCGGCCCTGAACCAGTCGAAACACTTCT